>JACJUY010011044.1:8085-18633 GCA_014220935.1 Platorchestia sp. MABIK
GCCCCGCTTGTCATAAATAGTCAGCGATCTTACTTTTTAGGCCAGTTTGTTATAAAAGCAGACCTAGTCATTAATTATGCAAGATATGGGCTGTCTTGCACGGGACTTTAGTAAGGAGCAAGGCTGGATTTGCGACAAATTAAAATTAACAATTCCTTAAAATCAGAAACTGCCAAAGACCGCTTCCTTACCAAGCAATGATTAGCAAGAAATAATGCAAAGTGTGCTACGTGGGATCCAGTGGAAAGTTTAGAAACTGACCAAGAATTAATTTTGTACTCATATTACGGTTATCACAACCACCGTCACTAAACTGGCGCCGGCATTAGGTAATCACTGATATCAGGATGAGGAATGAACTGCCACTCGGCAGTGAACTCCATAGAACAAATTAGGGAACTAATTTAACGAGAAATACAATCTATTGAGGCTTTTTTCGAAAGAGGACCGTAGAGTCCACTTGGGCGTTAAGGGTTAAGTGGAGCCGCCTATCAAAGATACTAACACCGATTACAACTATTGAAAGAATCAAAGTCTCTTGGCTTTCATGCTGACATTAATAACGAAAATGAAGGATAAACCTAAAAGTGTATTGAAGATAAGCATAAATTTCGTACTTATCAGTTTTAATAATATCTGGGGAATATTTTTACGATCAGGGGAAATTTCAGGGCTCAGTCTGGGGATTTTGGAAAAAAGTGACTGGCAGCCCTGAGTATATGATCTGTGGGTGGGTGCAGCTCAGTTTGCAACTGGCGCTCGGCGTGGAAGGTTGCAGCTTATCCATGCTGCGTTCAAGGACTAATTTCCCAATATGCCGAGCTCATGCATTATGCACAAGTGCAGTAGTACTTTCAAAAATATTCAGACATAAGTTTTCACGTGTACGTACAGAAATTTCATGAATTCCAAACTTCAACATGAATACATTTATCAAGAAGTTAAAATTAGAGCACATAAACTACTTAGGAAAAGATGAATATCAAACTTGCTGCTCAACTTTTAAGTGATTCCGTAGAAGATGGATTACAATTTGTCTGAAAAAAACAATATGGACGGTTTTAGCGGTAGTGAGGCAACAATAAAATTTATAAGGGAGTTTGATGTATGAAATTCCAGAAATAATTCCTCATTTGGATATAAAGAACCTATTAACTCAAATGATGGCAGCAATGTATTTTCTACCCATGATGAAGACACTTTGTATATAACATCATTTTACTGCCCAACATCTGTCAACCTAATGTGCAAGTCAGTCAGGAAAACAGGATTTAAAGGATTTTCAATCGAATTAAAAACATTAATAACTTGCTCCACAAAATTGTAAAACTGGGCATGTGTTTATTACTTAAGTATGAAATAAGTCACGATCTTTTAAAATTAATTTTCAGGAAAATTGAAGCAGAGGTGTTTGCAATAACAACCAGACAGCAAAAAAATTTGCTTGTTCCTATAAACGTCTATTTGTTCACAACGAAATAAAAGATATTCTTAATGGTTACTGCCCGTCTTTTGAAGATGTAATAATTTTGACAGCATCTAGTAGAAGTAACACATCTTTATTGATCTCATCTTGCGCTATAACAGTGTTTAACAATTCGTGTTCTAAGAATAGAATAATGTCTGACGATGTTCAATGTAATGATTCATGGAAAGAGGATACATGTACCAAATATGTAGAAAATTGGTCAAAATTTTTTCCAATTCAGTGTATTTTTACAATGTTGTTTCTTATATAGGAGGATACATAATAAGAAAATTAAAAAATGTTTTTCGTTGCAAATCATGTATAATTGCCCTCTGTCGAAATGCTGGCAATAAAGATTCCTTGAAGTTCATTGATCTTGAAGAGAAAGTGCACTTGACCTATCCATCAAATGATGTAATTGACATATGTTTAGTTGCTGAAAATAAATGTGATCTAGATCTTGCTATGAGCATGAATCGTAATACTTTCAACTTAAAAAGATGCTTACTTCTACACTTCGTATTTGTATTGAAAAGAAACTGTTCACTTCACTTGACAACCACTGTTTCGAAGTTGATCCTCTACATAATCATGTTTATTTATTAATGAAATGTGTTTTATCTGAATATATTACTTTAAGATGTCATCACTCTACTGAACTATTGAACGAAACCATAAACAGAAAAACTTTAGCCGTCAGATTTCAAATAAATTAATTTTATTTTCAGGTAGGTAAATTCAATGCATATATTCTATAAAACTTGCTGTGAGCAACAAAATGGAATTACTGTGTGGTTGTACAAATGTTCTTTACTAACTTAGAACACGAAGAAAAAATCAGGTATGTAGAGCGTGTGTAATTTTTCATTTCTTTACACAACTGGATGTCAGTTGCTAAATAAATGTTTCTATGCAAATGCTGTTTTTCTTTATCATTCAGCGAATACGCAATTGAAATATATGCATAAGGAAAAATACGGATAGCACAGAGTAGCGCAAGTCTGCCATTTCATCTCGCGGTCTTCAGTCGCTGATGATGGATAAGATCATCTTTCCTCCTCTTCACATCAAATTAGGTTCGATAAAGCAATTTGTCAAGGGAATGGAAGCCGAAGGTAAATGTTTCAACACATCATTGCAGCTTTACCAGGGATATCATTTGAGTAAATCGAAACAGGCGTTTTGATGGCTTCGAATCCTAATTCGTGATTATCAGTCTGTTGCTAAGATGACCGCATTAGAAAAGGCAGCATGGTTATCCTTTGTGGCGGTCAAGGAAGTTGGACACTGTATCCAACTTCCTTGGTGGCGGTCTTTCAGAACTTCCTTCCTTGGAGACAATGAGGCGAACTACAGTGAACTTGTGAACAGAATGCACCTCGTTTTTCGCGATTTCGGGTGCAACATGAGCATCAAGCTTTATTTTTTGAACAGCCACCGTGATAAGTTCCCTGACAACCCAGGGGCTGTGAGTGACGATCAAGGAGAACGATTCCACCACGACCTAAAGGTCATGGAAGGGCGCTACCAAGGGCGCTGGGACAAAAGTATGATGGCTGACTACTGACTTTTAAACGAGATTGCCCAGATGAAGCGTACAAACGCAAAAGTTAGAAACACAAATTCCTGCTTGAATAAAATACACAAACAAATTGATAAGCTTTCATCAGCTGTGATGATGTTCTGAAGGATGCTAGTCTAACTTTGGGATAAAGATTGATGTTTTCTAAGAAAGGCTCTCAGAAAGGCACAACGGACAATAGTGTAATTTACTCTCAAATCACATTTCAGTCTTCTGTTTTTTTGCCTTAATAAATAAACAGAAATGACTTCCATACCGTTTCAAGGTTCAAGTGAATTAAGAATTTGTGGCTGATATTGCAATTCTCTGTAATAACGAAAAATTAAAAAACAAAAATGTCACATTGCACAAAAATCTGTAGCTTACAGACAAAAACCGATTTCAGATTTGAAAGCTTCATAAACCCTCGCCAAGCGACCATGTATTTATCACTAAAGAAAACGTGTTCCATGCCCATTAACTACTCAACGTATTTCTTCAATTACTTCGACTGGTGTTAAAGTGGCAAAGAATATGCCAACAAATTCCGTAATCATGGATGCGACCAACAGTGTTACGACCACATGCGAGGATGCGAGGAACGGAACTAATGATTCTGGTGAAGAATATATCTGAACGGGTCAGTAGTTTGCTTAGGTCGCAACTTGATTAAAAACTTAGAAACGAAGAAAATTCCAAGGAACTTAATCATATTTAATTGGAAAACGTTTCGGAGTCCAGCTCCATCATCAGCTCAAAAATACAATTCATTCTGTCTGCAATAAAAGAAACAAAAATGTTGTAGACAGTCATTAAAACAGATCACGAAAACAAAAACAAAAATAAAAGCATGTCATAAAAAAGGAACAAAATTGCTATTTAGTTACTATTTGCAATGGGTATGAACTATCGGTATTGTTGAGGGCCGGTTTGCGTTTAAAAATATATAACGACTCTAAAATCCTAAGGTCATATGAAGTTGAAGCGGAATCTAAGATTTTGAAGTCTTTGGAAGATATCGGTACGTTGCATTGTTCTGCGTGATAGCGTATTGCGGAGTGAGAGGGGTGAGCTAATTGGTTTCCAGTACGGAAGCTTCTACCACGATGTTCGGCCACTCTAACACGATGTTCGGCCACTCGGCCACTCTGGTCTCACTTTTTTATTCTGGTGAAGATTTATGTGGTTGGCCTAAAACAAAAACTATTTTTACATTCATCCAAAATGTTTCAAGTTTTTCAAACAAATTTCGGTATTTGTTTATTAACTGTCAGCATTTTTTTAATTCTTAAAGTTTTTAAATATAGAGGGGTAATTCCGTTTACAGGATCTTTCAAGTAAATGGATACAGTTTCCCATTCTAAGCCTAAATCCAAGTAACTCAAAGAAATGTATTATAACACTTTTAAATTTTGACGGTTTCCGTAGCAAATCAAAAGAACAATATGTTTATTCAAAACGACCCATTTAACGACTTCTGCACGCTTTTGTACGCTGGACATGGCACAAAAAACTTCCGCCGGTTCCGATTGTACGGCATTTTTGATATCCTTCTTAAGGGCTGTCATAGTACTGTGGGGCTTTGTACAAGCTTCGGTCTCACTTTACAACCAAAAGAAGTTATCCAACATGTTCAGATCAGGCTAGTTGGAAGGCCAAAGTGATACTCCCAGAATCACACACCGGGTCTCTTAAGAATGTAAACGATTTTCTACGCGCAGTGTTGGCGGAAGCTACTGGAACATTAACTTTTTATTAAAGCCGCATGGCATACTCCCGTGAAATGATTTCTGTTCGCAATACGCTGCGGTAGAACTCGGGTTTCACTTTTTTTATCGGTGAAGAACTGGGTAGAGACATTACCCTAATTCGAAACCATGAAGAGCGTCATGACACTGGCGAAACAGTTTGGGGAAAGGATTGTAATGAAATTGAGGAACAGCCCGGAGGAATTTAATTCCCCACACGAAATAAACAACGGGAAGGAACATGTGAGTAATTGTCATGAAAACAGGAACCTCCTGGAAGTCGCGATTAGGAATGTATCGCGTAGGTAGAGGACCGACCGCATTGGCGCAGGACCTCCGATCCTGCCTCGATCTCCCGATGCCTGGTGAGAAACCGAGGTTAATAATTTTACATGCTTAAAGGTTATCGTGATAAAGTTATTAAGTTATGGCACTAGTTAGAGTAATAGCTATAGTATTTTTCGACCTTGCGAAACTGTTCCAGTTCAACACGTGTTAAAATACGCAGATAATCACTTATCTTTACTAAAAGAACACTCGATTGAAGAATTTGAACAATCGATTGTTCTTTTAGTAAAGATGATAAGTGATCATCTTCGTATTTTAACACGTATTGAACTGGAACAATGGTTATAGTACTAGTAGTAGCTGTAGCCCAGACAAACGTAGGTTAAGTTTTTTAAGTATAGTCGTCTCTAGCATCACCAGCCAGCTAACGCCAAGCTCACCGGTAGCTAACTAGAGTGTCGACTAGAAGGCCGAGGGTGGACGTAGACCAACGTGATGAGAAGTGAGGATCCATAGAAGCGTCTGCCCGATTAGGCCCGAATTGTTTCTAAGCCTGAACAGCAAGTTCACGAGTATGGAGCTTATGTTGTAGTCAAAGTGACTATGTTACAGTCAGAGTACGTACGTTAACGTTAGCTACTGGTGATGCATTTAATACTGCTGCTATAATTTTTGTTTTCCACAACGCTAGGTGGTTTTTGTGGTCATCGTGGATTGAACGTCAATGCTTGGAAAGGCACTCTAGGATAATTACGTCTCCGTATGATAAAGCCCTATTAATTGTTAAAATCTTTTCATCAGAAAAGAACTTTATGGGTGATCCGTTGGTCGTCGACCAGTTCAAAACTTCCAAACGCACTTCTTTCACCTTATTATCTACGAGATGCTTTGTACCTTATGCATCTGAAGTTAGGTCAAGATCTTTTATTATTCTGTGAATAATTGCCGTGAGGCCGACGAGTATCACCTTAGCCAATACCAGTATCGAGACAGTATTATTGGCATTGACGGATTTTTTGTACCGTCAATAATGGGAGCTTTGAGTTTTTTTGTGTGCTTGGGTGGCGCTGCAAACTTAGCCAGATTCATCAAAACGTTCACAAACATAGTGTACTGAATGGCTAGGATGATGAAGAGATTTTGCTATAAAGCCTGGGTTTGGCTCGTACGACGATGTTTACAAATAGCTGAGCGTTTTGACTACTCCTTTACCTATTGTTTACGTAATTATTTCTAAATGAAAATTGCCGGCTTCATAGATAATTGAACACAACTGATGTACTTCGGAGTGACCAACTCATAGAGGGATCAGAATTGTCCACATTTTGGGGTTTGCACAGATTTATCTGAAAAACACTTTTGATGATCAGGAGCCATAAATGGTTTTGCTTTGAGTTCTTTAAATGTGTATAAGATTTTAGAAAATTAAACTATTTAGTACTGACAGATACCCAAAAACATGGTTGATTACTAAAATTATTTCGAAGTGAACGATTTACCTTACCTAACTGCACTAACAATGTCGACATTTTTTTTAACTATCATTTAAAACGTGTGAAATTAAATACAAAGTGTTGAGAGATAACAAGCAATTTTCCCTAGTTTTTTATTTCCTATAGGTGGCATCAGAACGATATCAACTAGACAACTTTCCTCGAAATAATACAAACAACACAACTGCTCCGTGCATTTCAAATATCAGACAAACGCACTTTTTTTCTAAAAGCAAAGGTATATGTGATGCACTGAAAGTATCATTAATTGCGTCATCAAGCATTATTTAAACGAGGAGGGGATTTGAAGGTTAATGTCATATAAGCACAGATTATAAATGGCTCATAATTTAAGTTTCAGATTTATTTCCTAATATGAAGTGTGCGCAAGATCGCACGGGATATCGTGTGTTGTGGGAGTTTAAAAATATTGAAAACTTATCAAATGCGGTAAGAAATTTTAAAAATTTTATTGTAGAAGCCAGTACCGCTGGTGGTCGCCACGTCAGAAATATTTTTCACGCTTTGTTGGGGGGATCATTCGTAAACAGATGAAATGAACTCTGCAAGAAACATCAATAATTGGTTTAAAACCCTTTAGAGAACCTATGAAATCGAACTGTCGCATAAGAACTGATGAGTTAGCACTCGGCCTTAGAACGTCCCATCCACAATCTGTATACCGCCGCTTGGATTTGAAAGCAAAAGTAAGCAAATCAGAAAGGTAAATTCATTATCGTCTTACTGAAAGGAAAAACGAAGATCTCATTTACACAGAGGCCGATCTTCTTTCAAGCAAGAGAAATTACACACTCCTCAAGCTTAGCTTTACATGCATTAAATTATGGGTCTTTCATTTCAAAGTGCGTCGTAAATGACAGAAGGGTCGATAGAAACAAATCCGCCGATCTATCGACCTATCCCCTTGGTGGCGCCCCACGGGGGAAGTGTGCCTGTGCGTGTGCGCGTGTGTGCGCGTATGTAAACGGGTTCCGGCATCCCCGAGGTATTTTCCATCCTGAATAATTAAACCACGACGGAGTTTAACGGAGTGAAGGCCTAAATTCTTTTTTACTATTGTATCTTTTTAGTATTTTTCTCCACTACGATAACTTGGTATAATACTTTCTTTTTTGCCCGAAAAACATGCATTCTAGGTAAAGTAATCGTTTGCCCGGAAGTTGTGCGAGGAATGGTGCCCTTGAGTCCTTCAAGAGCAAAAAAAAACAGGTGTGAAACAATAGCCATGCGTCCAATAGCGACCACAACTCGTCTTCAAGGGCGACAAAACTGACGTGTAATTTTAAAATTAAGCTATAGTTTGATGAAGCAGTTTCAAGAAGTAAGTGATAAGAATTGAACAATATGTACAATTGCTACGCACATTATTACGGACAATATGCATTTACAATATGCAAATACGCTCACGGCTATGTTATTAAAATAGCAAAATTAATTAACTAAAATACCGACTCAGCTGAAGAAACATTTTTCAACCCTTGCTCCCAAATAACATGATCGGTATCATGGATACATCAATATTGGTTTTGAAAGATATATTTCAATCTCTGCTCTTCATTTGGAAAAAAACTATTTACATTTAAGGCTTAACCATAACACAAAAAACGAAGCTCCTGCACAAATAGTTGATTTTTATTTGAGTAATAATTTATCGTGTATAAACACATGCTATACCTATTCATCGCAGTGAGGAAAGAAAGCATGCATTTAAGACAATAGAAAGGGAGAATTCAAACATAGATTCCGTTTCAAAAACAGAAGATGCAAGGCCTCATTCAATTCTACCGAAAAACGTATTTCGCCATTTAACTGATTCAAATAATACAGCGATTTGTATCCGAAGTTTACGCTAAATTTTAAAACTAGTTTGTGTGAAAACGGAAGTTATTAAAAATGTGGCCTAGATTCCCGAAGTTAGAATCCCGAAAAAGATGAAAGGAAGTACATGTTTAAGTGCAAAAATATTCGTGGCACATTTCGATCACTTCTGCCGTAGAAAAACGAGGTAAAGAAGTAGGTACGGACCACATTTTTTAGCTGATACTTGTTTCAATATAGGTGAAATAAAAGAATACTTCAGTTTCAATTCTTTTGTTCAAAAACTCTGTATACTTTATCATCATGCAATATCACATCAGCGAAAATCAATGAAAATAGTTAATATATTAACTGAGACCGTTTCACCGCTGAGATCACGCACGCCAAAGTGGCACCGATTAATAACTATTAGGCATTCGTGCTACGAGGGCAGTTGTCTGGGAGCAGTCGTCCAGGGGCTATTGTCCATGAACCTCTGAATAGCAGCCAAAGCAGGCGTGGCCCAATAGTCGTGAGGGCTTCTATACAGTGACTACAACTCGTCTTCAAGAGGTTTCGAAGCCGACTTGCAATTTTTAAATTAGGCTTTACTTTGTTACAGTAGTATCAAAAATTTAGAGTTATGTATCAAATGCCATAATTAAGAACAATATGCATAAAAAATACGCTGACGACTTAGTTTACAAGACAAATTAAACGGAAAGAAATTTCTAAATAACTAGAAAAATGAAATGTGCCATGACATGGCCTGAACCTCGCGCCGAATCTCATAGACCTGGTCTTAAGATTGGCGAATCCAGAAGCCATCAGGAAGCTAAACTCCTCCAGATCTTATACCAAAGACTAACGAACAAAATTTTTAGCCTAAACTTCCAAAACAATAAACCCAACGCAAAATGACGCCAGTCAAATAAAATGTGAAATTTAATTCTAATTCACACGTTATAGTAAAAACCCCACTCGCCAATAATTGGGGAAGAATCGAACAATGCAATTATTGCACCAGACTGGACACATGAGCTCTATATAGACAGATGCCATAAACAAAAATTTAATTCTTCCCTTTTCTTCCGAATTCTACGCCCACCTTTACCGCTGATATCCTGACGATCAGGCTATGTAGCTGATCAGTATCCATGTGACTGACTAAATAGTGCTGTGTTCCTGTTTTTTAATACTTTGAAAGCCATTTTTGGAATCACATTCAAAGTCTTCGTGGAACTTTCCGCAAATAGTTGGACGGTTATAGCAAGGTCTCTCTTTAATTATGAAATATTTCTCATCAGGTTTGCTGGATTTTAGTTATAATAAATCAAGTAAATTTTAACTTCTACACTTTTTTCAGTTAGTTTTCAAGTTAAGCATCATAACTCATGAAAAAGTTTTTCGAGCACTTGCTTGCACTCAGAACTCAAAACATGGCATTGTCAAGTATTTTAAATTTTCAACCCACACGCTCATGATAACTCGGTTAATTAACATTTTCATTCAATCATGAAAGATTCCAGAGAGTTTTTAATTTCATCTAGTTATACCGGAGACCTTGATGGTAAAACACATTACAAAATCATCAGTAAATAGTCCTGAATGTTTGGAGATGATTTTCAACACCATCGGTAAGAATTAATTATGTGTACGTTAAGTAAATATAACTAGAAAAGAAGTCTCTCTCGAGTAGATAGCCGGATGATGGATCAGACAGCATTATTGAAACTACTATTACAAGCCCGCAGTTTTACAGCATATCGTTTTATAGTCACTGAGTTCATTGCAGGGCTCAGACATTTCGCACCAATTTGGGGCGGACTTAAAGTTCAGATTTCGTGTTTGAAACCCCGCATGTCACTAACTGAGAATTATCAGGAACTCTTGAGCTGGAAACTGCTCGCGAATTCTAAGGTTCGAAGCCTGATTCCCATTAGCTAGAATGCATAATAAATGGAAGCCTAAATGCAAATTGAAGTTCGACCGAAAGCTCTCACTGTTCTGTCTATCGCCAACAAAGACTTGCAGTGTGCACAAAGGATGCTAGAGAGGCGAGCATCATTTACCTTGAGATCATTCTTTTTGATTGAAAAATGCAAATGGATGAACTGTTTTGTTTTTAACAACCAAAGGTTCTGCAACTTTAGGAAGAAGTCTGTGGTAATG
>JACJUY010011045.1:9210-19405 GCA_014220935.1 Platorchestia sp. MABIK
TATGTGAGGATCCACCACAAATTACATGTGAGGGTCCACCACAAATTATATGTGAGGGTCCCCCAAAAATTACATGTGAGGGTCCACCATAAATTATATGTGAGGGTCCATCACAAACTCCATGTGAGGGTCCGTCTCAATTTAGATAGGAATTAGTAATTAAAGTAGCTCCTATCCATCAATGTGTAAACTGTTAGAAGTAGCTCTAAAACTAAATTTTTGATCATTCCGACGAGGAAAAAAGTGGTGAGAATATTGAAGAAAAATTGCTCACGTTTTCTAAAAATGCACGCGTGTTACGTTCAACCTCAACAACGTGTATAAAAATACAGAGTGTTTCACAAAAAAGTTATGGGAATTTCAAATATTTATTACTCATGAAGTAGTGATCTCAGATACCTGAAATTCGTCTTTTTTTAAAGCGTTAAATGTCTACTCTTGCCAATTATGTTGTTTTTTGGTTATAATAATATGATAGTTTAAGAACAGTCACATAAAAATATTTTTTTTTGCTTTTTGCGCGAGCTGGTCTTTAAACCGTAATCACGAACTTCATTTGCTTGATAGAGCTGGATATCATAAAAGGCAAAAAATTTGAGAACATGTATTTGTATATCGAAGACATTTATTTTCCTAAACAACACAATTACCACTAATCCAACACAATTATCCATAATTTAACACAATTATCCAAAGGAATCTTCACTCCTTTCAATTTGATGACGTATCCTGTGAATGTTTTCTAGTATATTTTTAGCAAAGCCTCATCCAGAATGTCCTACGTTTCTGTTAAGTACGGTTCCATGTTCATTAAATTTAGCAACTGTCTTTTTCGCAGTAGTCTCGCTTAAAAATCTCATCAAATTAGTATGATATTGTTCAACCGTAGCTCTGACATTATTTGCTTCACTGGAAGTTGTGATAATGATGGTTCGTTGTTCCTTTGTTAATTGCATGCCTGAACTTATGGCGAGATTAAATTTTAGAAATTGAAAGTCAAATGCAAACGTTGTTCATAAATTACAGACGGGGTACAACATACATCAATTCGACCCCACCATCAATACTTAATGAGTAATAAATATCTGAAAATCTTAACACTCTTTTGAGAAACGCTCTGTATATTGTCATAAGAAAAGTGCTTCTACAACCGATGATTTTTGGAGCGTACTATCCAGAGATAATTTTTTGCTGTTATTCATTCTTTTATGGTGAACGACCCATAGAACATTTTGTGCAGTTTATCATCATTTTAACGATGAGAACCAGAAATAACTTAATTATTTTGGAGTTAAGCAAAGGTTACAATGCTCAGAGCCCTCTGGTACACAGACCCAACAGCAGACACCTGCGTTGTCGCGTCACACGAGCTGCCGCCTGCCGCACCCTGTGCCAGATGTGGGGCGGCAGGTGGTGGCGTGCGGTGCGTCTGGTGGCGTCCATCAGGTGGCGCCCATCACGTGGCGTCCATTAGGTGGCGTCCATCAGGTGGCATCCATCATGTGGCATCAATCAAATGGCCTCATCGAATGGCATCGTCAAATAGCATCCTTCAGATAACATCCACCAGGGTAGATGGGCGGTGATCAGTTGCAATCATTTGGTAATCTTTGATGAACATAAATAAAAATTGACATCATACGAGTACAAAATCAACGCTGTTTTGCTTCATAGATCGACGAATAAAACTAATTCGATACAGAAAATTGTTTTCTGCACTGACGACTTGATACATCATTTCTAAATCGCCTTATGAGGCCATGTACAGCTGCTTCCACATGCAGTTGCACTCCCAGTTGTGTGAGAGTCATACATACGGTACCGTAAAGAAAGATGTTTTATTCCAACCAAGCCTGAAACAAGTCATCATATAAAATACCTTAAAACTAACACCAAGACGCTATGACGGTTACCCCCGGTCAAGCCGGTACCCATTTCTGACACCTGGGTAGGGTGACGAATTAAGGCTGAGTTCTCCCTTTTCCCAACTTGGGAGAATCACATAGAGGCATTGCCGGAATTCGAACTGATTTCCCTACTCTTCCGAAAAGGGGCAAGCGTCGAATCCCGGTGAAATCTTAAAAATGGTAAAGAGACTTTGTGGCCACCCTGTACGTGTATATATATTATGTGTATAATATGTGTATATTAGGTGTATATGTGGCCACCCTGTACGAGAAACAAGGTTTATGTCTATCTCCGAAGACGCGCCGCTCTCTTTCTTGACCAATACTCCTATCATATTACAGGTATCATTGTGCTACATGAACATTCTGCCATTTTTTTCAACATCATTTGGATTCTTTTGATGTTTCTGTGGTGCTATCTTAACCTAGCGCTACAAATGAATTTTTTGCATGGATACAATATGCATGTTGAAAGATTGTATAGTTATTTCTGTTTACTTTTCTTGCATTCGTTTTTTACAATGAAAAAATGGGTGTAATTAAAAAATTGGACTGGGTTTGCGTTCTGAAACACGGAGCAGTTACATTGGAGGTCCCCTTGCTGAACGCTGCAAGTGGTGGACTATCTGTGCCATGCACGCAGCTGTGTCATGGTTTGGTGGACAAAGAGAAGGCTTCAGTTGTAATTAACTGGCAGAAGCGAGGACTTTGAATTCAGGGCTATTGAGAGTTTTAGAAGGCAAGTGTACCCCTGTCATTTTATCTGACAACCTATTGTGGGGTTTGGACAAAAACTTTTCTTGGTATTTGAATTCGTTTATACGATGCTGAGCGTGACTATTCTGCTACCCACGCTGCAGCGACATTGTGATGTTTATCGAAATTTGTTCAGAAAAACTGAATGAGAATCTAACGAAATTATTCGATGATCAAATTGTATTCAGTATCTTCTGCTGAAACCAATGTTCGTTCGGTTGGAAGTTTTTCATGTTTTTTTCCTCTATAAAAAACATGAACACATGTATGAAAAACATTAAAACATCCATGAAACATGTGTGAAAACATCCATAAACAGGTATGAAACATACATGAAACACACATGAATCATGTTTGAAAAAAAATTAAAACATCCAGTTAACTTCAGTTAGTTGGATGGATTAAATTTGATAAATGTAGCCATAAAATCACAAATAAAGATAAAATTGTAACTAAAATTATAATATCATGAAAATAAAAATCACAAATGACGACATAATTACAAAAATACAAATAAAATCACAAAAAATACAAATAAAATCACCGAAAACGATAAAATTACAAAAAAACTAAAAGTTCACAAAAATGAAAATAGGAATAGGGAAAATGAGAAAAAGACTACGGAAATTAAAACTAAGAATACAAAAATAAGCAATAATCAAAAAGATCAAGATAAAACTTGGTTAAATATAAATAAATAAATGAAAAATTATACATGGGTTTTCATTCAAGTTATCTTCAGTTTGCATAGTTTCCGGAAGTGCAGTAGTTTAAGCATTAACTCGATTGGAATTAGAGCATCCAAAGCAGAACTAGTTTGATTACTTGAAAAAATATTTTGAAAACTTTTGTTTAAAATTATAAGGATGAAAGACAATTCAGTCGACTTCAAAAACGATGGTTAATCTTCCATTTTCCTCATTCTATGACTCTGAAGAACACAGTCCGTCTATTTATTTTTCCGTGTTCTTGTTATATTCATTAGTTTAAATCATCCTTTTCAATAGAGGCTGATGCTCATCTCTGCGTAATTTGCAATGAGTACAAACCTGGCTTCATTCGAGCGTCAAATTTTACGAAGTTTAGAATAACAAATTATGGCTGGTGTACGCACACGGTAGATATATATATACATATATATATATATATATATATATATATATATATATATATATATATATATATATATATATATATATATATATATATATATATGTATATATATATATTAAGGTGTTTCACAGTTGTATGGGCAAATATTCAAATACAACTGAGAATTAGGAGCAACCTTTTATTTTGTTCCCTCTAACTAAAACATAAATTCAGAAAAATTTGAAGAGAATCTGGCAACGGTATCATGTCGCGCAATTTATGTCATGTTTTTCATGAGGCAGGAGTTGGTGCGACAGGGGAATTCCCTGCGGTTGGCTTCGTCTACCTGAAGAAGAAGCTGAAGTTGGTCTTCTGCCTTGGTCCTTTTACTCTTCGTGAATTCCTAGACCAGAGCCACCCCACACTCTGCTGCATCGCTGGTCACAACCAGCCCCTTAACTCGTTGTAGACCAGTTTGATAGGAAGGGTTATCTTTCCAATATGCCGAGTCCTCGAAAAAACAAATTGTGTCGATGTTCATGAGTTTAAAGAATCTCTTGGTATTCTTAGTTGCACAGGAGGCCACGGTCTTGTCCTTCATTCCATTAGGAAGAGTCATAAGGACTAAGACAAGGAAAAGTCTCTTGGGATTTGTCAACTTCCTTCATGTTTGCGACGAACAACTCGTTCTCCTGAGGAAACAGTTCTTCATCAAAGAGTGCCAAGCCATCGTTAATCTCGGACTGAATGCCCGATCGTGCTACACGGGAGGACAAGGGTCTTTGCCCTGAGCAAACTGGAGAAGGAAGATCCACATCTTCAAGCCATATATGGCCCGCGCCATTCATCGTGCTCGATGAACAGACCCAGGTTTTCGAAAAGTGATGCATAGGCAGACATGTGGCACCCCTCCAAGAAAGACAATGGCCAACTCAAGGAGCTCTCTGTAGTCCTAGCGCGGATGATTAAAGTGTAAGTGATTTTAGTAGAAATTGAAAACAACACTGGCCCACGATGTATTTCGAATTGCATCTTCGACTGTCCAATAGTTTGTTTTATACACAGAAGGCCAAAACTCTTTGAATTCCTGAACAATTGTGATATCAGAGCTCCATGACACCTCCGGCGCCAATACAAGAAGACCTCTAGGAGAAGTTCCAAAACATAATGTTGACAAAGTAGATTCAAAAGATCACGTCCAAGGATCTGCTACAAACGCAGACAGACACCGCCTTTGGGAATAAAAACATTCGTACCCATTATTCGTACCTTTAAAATGTTGTGAGTCCTTCACAGAAATGAACAACTCACTGTTGTGCAAGACAGGAGTGAACACGTTATGCCTCCGGGACTTCTGTATAGGTACTGAATTCAGGGACTTTGCGCGACATAAAGATGTGGACTTTACCGTAAAATTTTCGATAAATTGGTTCTCTTATGAAAAGGAACGAAATGAGAGGCTGTTCATAAAAATCCAACAAGTTTCATTTTCTTGAAACACCCTAATATACTGTATATATATATAGGGAGATTTAAATATACATAACGACATATTACTTTAGTTTCAACACACAGTACTCAGTTTCTAACAAGAAAACTCCAGAATTAGCAGGTAAATTCTAACAAACGATACAGGCCGCTTTGATGGTGGAGTTCAGATGAACAGATGGCACACATGATAAGCCCTCGCCCTGCTGTGACCGTCACACACACACACACACACACACACAACACACACACACATACAACACACACAACACACACACACATGTACGAGCGACAGCCCCAGCTTCCGTCCCCCATTCCGACTGCAGACGTCCGACATGGCGGTGCCCGGCGTGTGGCTGTTGCTGGTGAGTTGTAGTTACTACTTACGCGTTACTCTTGCGCCATTGTGTTACACTCACGCGTTACTCGTGCGTCATTGTGTTACACTCACGCGTTACTCGTGCGTCATTGTGTTACACTCACGCGTTACTCGTGCGTCACTGTGTTACACTCACGCGTTACTCGTGCGACATTGTGTTACACTCACGCGTTACTCGTGCGTCATTGTGTTACACTCACGCGTATGTTTGTATTGCTGTATTCCTGTAACTAAACCGGCTCTGATGCTCTGGAATATTTTGAGGTGAACAAACGTGTCCGAATTTTGAAGTAATGGAATATTTGCTGCGCGCATTTTATTTTGTTCGCTCTCATTAGTTGGAGCCATTCTCATCGATGGATTGGAATCGAATAAATGAAATGTGATCATAAACGTGAATTTAGAAAGTGAACACCATCAAAACGAGACTTAGTTTCAGAAAACGCCCCTGCTCAATGATATAACAAAAATTTTGAAAAAGATTTCGTGTGAAGTTGACAGTGTCATCTTTGATTTGGGTGATGTTTGATCGTCCATTGCGGAAGAAAGTAAAGAAACAAGAAAAGGAAAACCGGGAACATGCAAATGAAAAGGAAGAAAACAACAACACACAAAGGAAATGTTGGGAAGTGGAAATTCAAAAATGAATAAAAAACGGACATGAAAACGAGAAAAAAGTGGAGGAAATTTCACGGATCATCACTTAGACCGCAATTGGTTAAATGAACTTCAATAATCGACTCATATTCAAGTCAATTGTATTGAACAATTTTGAAAATAGCAAACATTAACTGTATCAACGCTCCATTTAGCTTTCCAGACTGCCTTCTCCCAACAGTGAAACATGGCGGGGGTTCTGTTATGATCTGGGGTTCTCTTACTTGGAAATCTGCAGGGCCAATGATTTCCCTTCATGGAAGAACTAACTAACACCATATTGGAATATATTTTGTTGATTTTCTGCGGCGTTTCCATTATTTTGTCTACCCTTCCATTTCTCGTGCTTACTGATATGTAACTAGTTTTAAAGTGTCTAACAAACCTTTCATGACATATGATTAAGTTCAGTTATTATCATACGCCTAAATAATATTCTCTAGAGTATAATTAATTAATATGCAAACAATTTACTTTTGTAACAGTTGTGCTTCCTCCATTCGGGCATCGGAGGCCTGCTAACACAAACCAACGCTGTCTTCGACTCGCAAGTCCGATTTGGTAACCCAAGATTTGATTAGTAAGTCACGCCTGATGGTTCACGCACTGAAATCAAGTACTTAGTTCCCGGAAAATGACACTGCATTTTAGAAAACGTCATAAGCAATAAGTGAGAGATGTATTTACGTTTAGATGTGGTATATACCAAGTGGCTTCCAGACTGTTTGCTTTAACAAATAAATTTTATTCTATGTACAAGTCTTAGTCAAGGTTCGTGTAAGCAATGAAACAATTCACGTGATTTTTGACAGTCGCTATAGCCACAGTAAAAATAACGGAATTTTCATTTTTTATGTATGGGATAAATGCTCAACACCCGCAACAGTAGAAAATACAGGGTTTTCTTCTTCTCTTCCAGTTGTATGCTATGCATCGATACGTTCCCCGCACCGCCCAACATGGACTGCAGTGTGTTTGAAAAACTCGAAGAAGATGGAAATTTCCCATACCTGTTGCCATGTGAGAGCGATGGTGACTGCCCCTCTGGGGACTGCTGCTGCAGCCATCTCGCTGGCTGCGAGTTTCGGAGGTGCATCACCAATTCCCCGTATTTCCCTGGGCTGGGGGTGGTGGTATGACTTCAGGCTGTGGTGTGTCGCTGGTGGTGTGACTGCAGGCTGTGGTGTGTCGGTGGTGGTGTGACTGCAGGCTGTGGTGTGTCGGTGGTGGTGTGACTGCAGGCTGTGGTGTGTCGGTGGTGGTGTGACTGCAGGCTGTGGAGTGTCGGTGGTGGTGTGACTGCCTGCTGTGGTGTGTCGGTGGTGGTGTGACTGCCGGCTGTTGTGTGTCGGTGGTGGTGTGACTGCCGGCTGTGGTGTGTCGATGGTGGTGTGACTGCAGGCTGAGGTGTATTGGTGGTGGTGTGACGGCATCACACCAGCGCCAGCACGAGCTGCACAACAGATGTTTAGTGTCTCACTGGTGTAGTGTTTTGTGTGTTGTCTGGTGTAGGAAATGATTGGCAAGCATGAAATGTTCTTGCATTGGGTGACACTAACAGGGAATTTTAATTGATGAGTTAGAAAATAGACGGAAATAAATGAATTATAAAGATTGTTCCTGTAACCAAGCGCAGCTGTCGACATCTGTACCACCGGTTTGTTTTGCGATGTCGATGAATTAAAGAGCTTTTCTGAAATTATATGCCTTGTGTTTTCTCCATACCTCTTTGTTCTTGGTCTGGCTCGAGAGTTAGTCCTGGCCACCATAAGGTAGTCATTAAATGGTCGGAAATCAACGCAAGTCGAGCTGAGATGCACGAATTTCAGAGCCACCAAACTTTGAAGCGGTTTTTGATCGTTTTTAAACAGCGGCGCTCGGTAGCGTTTGTGTCTAGGGGCCTCACATGTTCAGATGAGGCGTGACGCGAGCTGCTGCAGCCCTGATAGTCAAGTTGCCATACACACACTCACATGTGTGCTGCACATGTGAGTTAACCCACACACAAATGCTTCTGAAATTCAGTAATTTAATGAGATATTTATAAGAATTTTTTATCAAATGAGTAGTTCTTTTAGGGTACAACCGAATATTGACATTGTCAAGAAGTTTCATTGCTTTTGGAAACTTAGGAAAAGTGTATACCCTTAATTATGTGCAAAAAATTTAGCGAACCAAAAATTTAAGAAATTCTCTGATTTTCAACTAGAAATGACTAGAGAATTGGAAAACGCGGTTTTGAAGCTATTCTCAGCCTGATTCGTTCAAGAAAAACCACTTTCCCCCGCTTTCCAAATATATATTTTAAATTCTCGTGTCGCTGAACTTATCGGTTGCAGGGCTCGTGATACAATGTTCCATCCGTGATGAAGTTCCCAACTCTACGGATTTGGAACCGAATATTTCTGTATCTGAATTGTTGAACGCTGTTCCAAGTATTTCATAACCACAAACTTTAAGATTCACTTCGTCATCGATGAATGCATGGTGAATAAAGTCCATGAATAACCAAGTGCTACTTCACTTGGAATACTTTATCATACCATCTTTGTTTATATCAACTAAGGATCTGTACGTCAAGACATTTTAAAAACCAACGAGATTATTTGTCACAGATTTATTGTAATTAAACTATTTTTCATTCTTTTCTTTTTATAAAGCTCTTGTCGTATGAAATCAAAAGCAATAAGAGATGATGAATTTAGCAGAAGGCAATAAGGGAAATGAGCTGCAGTGAAGGGAGGTAAATGAAGAAAAAGGAACGAACGAAGTCTCGTCAAATCTGACAAAGCCAAATTACCGATTTGCTACTCCATTTTCTACCATCGCATCGCACTTTAATGGGACTATATTGCTTAGAGAGCTCTTTGAATATTTCGACTAATTCGACTAATTTTTTCGTATTCATTTTAACTTAAAGCTGTGATGTGATTTTCATTTCTTAAATCATATTCAGAGTTGATTTTTGGTCGCATGTAATTTAGAGGCCTCATTCATATTCAGCGTTAGGTTGCATGACATTCCCTGATTTTTTCCCTTACTGTTGTAACAATAAAGAAAATTTTGTGTCAAGTGCTGAACAAAAGTCGCTTTAATTTATTCCGACCTCAACACACTTGTGGCAGGGAACCGAGATGCCAGGTTGATTATGTCTCTCCAGAATTTGTATAAGTTTAACATAAAGTACAGAACACGACACACATGGAACTTGGAAACAACATGTCACGGAGATCATGTCTCGACAGAATATGTGTAAGTTTAACATAGAGTACAGAACACGACACACGTGGAGCTTGGAAACTACATGTCATGGAGATCATGTCTCGACAGAATATGTGTAAGTTTAACATATCAGTAGAGAACACAACCGACATGAAAGCTTTGATGAGCGCGACACCTGCGCGTGTGCTGTGGACGGTGCATGTGTTCTGAAGCGGAATGCGGTTAGCAGGAGATGCGGCGTGTTGAAAGCTGCGCTCTGTGTTGAGTGGTGCTGAGTGGTGTGTGGTGTGTGGTGGCCTGGTGTCTCTAGTAAGTCTGTGTCCGAATCTATATTATAAGTGCACCGTATTTGTGAGGGCTCAGTGAAGAGGAGGGATTGGTTGACTTGAGAGCAATAAAATACTCGTGAAAATTGGCTGTAAATCTGTGTGTTCTACAACGCCATGACGATAATTTTTTTGTGTTTATGTTTATCAAAAGGTGATAGATCAGAGAACTGAATTACCCCACAGGGAAGATCTTGCCTGTAATTGTAATTTATCAACCCGAATGTGCAATGATTATGTAGGGATTGAACAGTTTAACCAACACTGTTTACTGACTAAAAAATAATTTATGTGATATATGAACTTGCAAACAGAATGAGAATAGTGAAAAAAAATTTCACTCACTTTTGAAATATTTTACAATAATT
>JACJUY010011046.1:35717-48240 GCA_014220935.1 Platorchestia sp. MABIK
GGAAGGACAGAGAATTTTTTTTTTCATACCCCATCATTTGATAGTTCAACGAGTTTCAATTGCGATTAAATGTCAAGATGTGCACCTACCCCCGCTGCGAAAAGGGTTTCTAATCTAGCGCATTTTAAAAATTTTCAGTTCAGGGTAATACTCCCAGTAGTAGCTTTGCAAATGAGATAGATGGGACACAATGATGGCGGTGATGTCTTCACTTGATGTCATGCATTCTTGGTGATAGAATGGAAATATTTCAGTGACTCCTTCCTCGAATTTGCCTTCCCACAATGAAAGCTTTTGCATGAATGCACACACTTTGTCCTGCACATTCAAAATGCATAATTCAAGACCTTGCATGCTCTTGTTTAGTTTATTTAGAAGTCGGAATATGTCTGATAGGCATGCTAGCTGTAACAACCATGACTTTTCCACAAAATAGATGCGAAGATGTGGTTCAGGTGATGAGAGAAAAACAGCTAATTCTCTCCGCAGTGCAAATACACGATTTCAAACTGCTCCACGCGATAACCATCGCACTTCAGAGGGGAGCAGCAAACCATGAAAATCAGCATCCATTTCGTGACACAGAGCTTCAAACAGTCTAGGTTTTCACCGTTGGATTTTTAGCCATGAAAAGAATCTAGGAATGATGCTTGCGGTGCCCTGTGTGGAAGTGTGAACTTCTGTTTGAATGTATTTGCTTTGAATGTATTTACTTGGTTAAAAACTTCTCTATTTTCAGCTCACACTTTCTGAGTATAAATTGAAGCCTGAATGAATACAAATGGCAATTAAAAAGAAACAGAGCAGGCTAAAGTTACAGGATATTTAAGCAAACTTGCAAAATACAGTTTTGTTAATTATCAATAACTCACTACCAATGTACTGTAATTTTTTATATAACAGCAACATAGAGCGAATGCCATCTGCGTACAATGCGAATGTGTAGCAGCCAGACCGATCAAACAGCCAGAGCCTAAATGGACTTAGGGCCAGACTGCCGGTCACAAGACTCACGATAGTGATAGTTGAACTGGAGAAGGATCGAAGTTGCTACGTCGTAAATAATTAATTACACAGAAGTAAACACAGTGCTCCAATTAAGCCGGTAGCAAGGGTGAGCCAACAAACCTAAATGAAATATTAGGGCAGATATAAAAATTTAATAGAAAAGTGCTGGCTGCTTGCACACCAAAATATTGATACCACCTATTATAATGACAGAGAATCAGTGTTGTATATTTTTATACACATTTTTGTCTGAAGGCAATTTTTTCATTGTGTCGCGAACCCCCTACGACCTTCTCAGGGACCCCAAGGGTCCGGGGACCCCAGTTTGGGAACCACTGACATAAAACTTTGCAGTAGGTTACCAGAAATGTACATTTTCTTACGAACACAAAAAAAGAACACGAAACAATTCAAGATTGTGAACGTTAATCCTGGAATATAAACGAAGAAAAAGAATTTGCAGTGTAAGTCTACCAAATGTCACAAGGATGCGACAAGAAACACTACGAAATAGAATGTCAACAGCTGATTTTCATGAGTCATCCTTAAAAGCCATTAAGCAACTGATTGAAAGATCTCATGTCATTCGAAAATGACACCTTATAAATGACTGAAAATTGAGAGGAATAGTACGCAAAATGAAGAATGCAGTGTTAGGAAGAAAATAAAATTGTACCGACAACAACGCTACCGAGGCGTTAGGTTACATTACATAAGATAGTTTAGGCCTGTTTAATTATAAAAGTGGTTTTAAGAGAGGAATGAGGAAGAAATCATTCAGTAATCACTTATGGGAATGCAGGGTTCATATACATGGTCCATAGAAACAGTAAGTTGAATAAAAATTTATGAAACAATTAGAGATGAAGGCGTAACGAATAATGAAAAACAGGACTGAAGATAACCAAAAAAAGCTGGTCCTTAACAAACTAAAAACATTTCTTCCCCTGCAAAAACATGACCTCTTTAATTCTTAGTTCAGGACCTCACATATTCCTTTGTGAGCACCAATTCTCATGGAGACAGAAGTTACATTCTATAGAGGGAGAAGCCCGTAAGATCTTTGACCACACGGGAGAACTTCAATATTTAAAAATGTGAAGTTTGATGTAGTGATTAAACATTTGAATCGCCCATAAATGTTCATTTCACATCTAGAAAGGAAACGCATTAGTGCAATAATGTTTGCTAGCTAGGTGTTTTTCAACTTCACCCTTTCGAACAGAAGAATAGTTACATAATTCACACTTGAACAGTTGACCTTCACAATGTTTGGTTACGAGGTGAAGTTTAAGATCACGCTTATGAGCAGAGGAATATTCACATATTTCGCACGTGAACAGCTGACCTTCACCATGTTTGCTTGCGAGGTGACGTTTAAAATCATGCTTATGAGCAGAGGAATATTCACATTATTCGCACTTGAACAGCTGACCTTCACCATGTTTGCTTGCGAGATGAAGTTTAAAATTACTCTTATGAGCAGAGGAATATTCACATGATTTGCACTTCAACAGCTGACCATCACCATGTTTGCTTGCGAGGTGACGTTCAAGACTAACCTTATGACCAGATGAATATTCACATAATTCGCACTTGAACAGCAGACCTTCACCATGTTTGCTTGCGAGGTGACGTTCAAGACTAACCTTATGACCAGAGGAATATTCACATACTTCGCACTTGAACAGCTGACCTTTACCATGTTTGCTTGCGAGGTGAAGTTTAAGATTACTCTTATGAGCAGAGGAATAGTCGCACGATACTCACTTGAACAGCTGACCTTCACCATGTTTGCTTGCGAGGTGACGTTTAAGATCATGCTTACGAGCAGGGGAATATTCACATAATTCGCACTTGAACAGCAGACCTTCACCATGTTTGCTTGCGAGGTGACGTTCAAGACCAACCTTATGACCAGAGGAATATTCACATGATTCGCACTTGAACAGCTGACCTTCACCATGTTTGCTTGCGAGGTGAAGTTTAAGATTCCTCTTATGAGCAGAGGAATATTCGCATGATTCGCACTTGAACAGCTGACCTTCACCATGTTTGCTTGCGAGGTGACGTTTAAGACTAGCCTTATAAGCAGAGGAATATTCACATAATTCGCACTTGAACAGCTGACCTTCACCATGTTTGCTTGCGAGGTGAAGTTTAAGATTACTCTTTTGAGCAGAGGAATATTCGCATGATTCGCACTTGAACAGCTGACCTTCACCATGTTTGCTTCCGAGGTGACGTTCAAGACCATGCTTATGAGCAGAGGAATGTTCACAAAATTCGCACTTGAACAGCTGACCTTCACCATGTTTGCTTGCGAGGTGACGTTTAAAATTACTCTTATGAGCAGAGGAATATTCACATAATTCGCATTTGAACCGCTGCCCTTCACCATGTTTGCTGGCTAGGCGCCGTTTAACATGAACCTTACGAGCAGAGAAATTTTCACGTATTTCGCACTCGAACAACCAATCTTTACCATGTTTGCTGGCTAGGTGCAGTTTAAAATTTTTCTTTCGAGCCGAGGAATAGTCACAGAACTCACACTCGAAGAGTTGTCCTTTCCTATCTTTGCTAGCTTGGTATGCTTCATCTTTGTTTCTACGAGCAGAGTCACTCAAATTACGCCTGTAATGTCGACCTTGAACATGTTCGCTTATTTGAGGTCCTATTTTGCGTCTACCGGACAAACTCTGCTGTAAGTTTCCTTCATTTGCTGAAGAATTTTCGCACACTTCACACTTGTACACCATGCTTTTGTCTAATGCTCCTTTTTTAGGTGAATCAGAACTGGACTCGACGACAAAACGAGAGTCACAGAAATCACATTTGAGCTCTTCCTGACCATGTTTATTACGTCGCTGTTCACCCGTCATTTTCACACCTGGATATAGGTAACTCCCGGATAGACCTTCGTACCGGCTTTCATTATCATGCTGCTCCACTACGTGCCGCTTCAAAATGCCTATGTTCTTAGTGGAGTAATCGCACGACCCATAATCGTAGTAACATCCCAATTTGTGTCTGACACGGAGGTGCAGCTCCATAAGGCTCCTCCTACCAGTAAAGTAATCACAATGTTCACACAGTAAGGGCCGTGACATGAGTCTGTCAGGAGGTGCGGCCTCAACACCACTGCCGCTACCTGACACATCTGATGGTAGCAAGTCAGCGTTCCCTTGAGATGCTCCCGCTGATCCCTGATGAACAGCACTTGTGTTGCACGCACCAGAGCTGCCTTCCCACGACTCATCCTCTGCTTTTGCATGCCCTGAACGTGCCTCAGTGCAGTCATTGTCTACTTCTTTCTTGAAAGTAACTGCATGAGAACCTGAACTTGAAGTGGCCTGTGAGGAAGAACTTTTCCCGATTATTACTGGTCAGGATTCTCATGAAAAAACCGCATTATAAGAAAAATTGCAATTAAAAGTACCTATGCACTTGGTAACTATGTACTTTAGAAACAAAGTTTTGCACTTGTGCATCCGTTCTTATTTTAATCTTAAGCAAATGCACTCAACTGTTCAAAACAAAATACAAGAAAAATATTGGAAAAATATTACAGGAAGCAAAAAAAACAACGATGGCACAAGAGAAATTTGAACAGCGCATTCTCTCTTCACAACCGGTTCATCCTTCAATGCGGAGCAGAAGTTTAACGAAGTATTCATGCAATATCTTCTACTGTTAACGTTTTTCTCTTCAAACACAAAACTAACTTGATTTTTCTTTTCAAATTTATAAGCAGCTTCAATAGTATTAAACATATTGTCTCTGAATAACAGAGTGGCTGAAATGATTTCACACACTAGCAAAACAACCAAAAATAATTCATTTGTTGGTCTCGCATACAAAGCAAGAAACACTTATAAAAATGAAAAACCTGGCTCCTTAAGTAATTAATACGGTTTTACATGTGGCAAGAGTTCCACAATGACATCTTTTTATCAAAAATTTAGCAGCAAATGTTTGAATTAGTTGAGAAGGCAAAAAAAAACTTCAAAGCATCTTGAAACGATCACTGGCGTAAACCAGTTGAACTGCGTCGTGCAAGTCAACTCACTGAGGCACAACGCAACTAAGAAAGAGCTCCACGACACTGGTGATACAAGAAGCATACTGAAAATTGCTTTTATACTATTAATGAAGGGACCATAGCTTAATCAACACTAGCTGTGGTTGGGGAACGGGAATAAAATGGATCACATCGAGAATTACAAAACAAGACTCAATACCAGCAGTCAAAGATACTATCACTTTACGACAGGCACAACAATTTTCGAAAATTAGATATATTGCACTAAATACCAATTAGGGAATCAAATACACAATAAATCTCAATTAAACAGAATTGAAACTCGAGAATAATGGTGTGTAGTGAGACTATTTTCTGGAACCAGAGAAAAACATTGCTCAGCTGCCCATGAAACTGCTTAGCAATAAATTTAGCTAATCTAAAGTGAGATGCTTTACATCATTCATAAAGAAATTAGAGTAAAATTAAATCTACTGAAAAACAAGTTTTGTCAACTATGTCTGAAATGCTAAAAACAGAAAGGGGTGAAAGCTGCAAAAATGAAATAAATGTCACGATATAGTGTGTAAGAGCAGGTAAAAACAGATAACATATGAATTAATTTCATACTAGCAGGACCCATGGAAATTCCCCGAACAATGCTATCGTTACGCCAGGTGGACCCATGAAAAAAATTCGGTCAACATTACCTTACCAATTCTAACATAACCTATTCTAACCTAACCTATACTATGCTAACCAAACCGAACCTGACAATATGTCAAACATGAAAAACCGTGGACCCCTGGAAAATATCTGTCAACATTACCTAACCTATACCAACCTAACCTTTCCTAACCTACCCTAACCGAACCTATCCTGATAATGTCAAACAAAAAAAACAGAACCCGTGAAAAAATTTTCATCAACATTACCTAACAAATTGTATCATAACATAATCTAACCTACGCTATCCTAACCTAACAAATTCTAACCTATCTCTTCCTGACCTATGCTAAACGAACGTAACATGATTTGTCAAATATAAAAAACGTGGACCCGTGAAAAAATTTCGTCAACATTACCTAACCTGTGCTAACTTTACCTACCCTAACCTAACATATCTTATCCTAAATTAACTTAACCAATGTCATCGTTAGGCTAGGTGGACCTGTGAGAAAATTCGGTCAGCATTACCCAACAAATTCTAACCTAACCTATCCTAACATAGTATATACTAACCTATCCTATACTAACCAAAGCTTTCCTGATATGTCAAACATAAAAAGCCATTGACCCGTGAAAATATGTCCTCAACATTACGTAACCTATGCTAACCTATCCTGCCTAATCTATCCCATCCTGACCTAACCTATCCCATCCTAACCTAACCTAACTGGACCTATCCTAACCCTACCAATTCTAACCTAACTTAACCTAACCCTACCTATCCTAACTCAACTTAACCAATGTCATCGTTAAGCTAGGTGGATACGTGAAAACCCACAAGTGGACCCACAGAAGCTGACACAAAAATTGAAGAAATAAAAAAAATAAAAAATAAAATATATATATATGGAAACCAATAAACGATACTAATACTAAAAAATAAAATTGTAAAAAATCTAAAAAAATAAAAAATAAAATAAATAAGGAAAATGAAAAATTACATAAACAAATTTATAATAAATAAAAAAATGGATATAATAAATAAAAATGGTAAAAAATCAAAAATAGAAAAAATGAAAACAGATGAAAAAATTGAATAAATTGAAGAAATAGGAAAAAAATGAAAAATTAAGATTCCAAAAAATGAAAGAAATAAAAAAATTAAAAATTGAGTACATCGGAAAAAATAAACAAATAAAATTAAAAAATTAACATATAGAAGAAATAAAAAAATTCAAAAATTTACAAAAATGTACAAACAAATAAAAAAAAACGTGAAATGAAATAAATTGCATTAAAAATAAAAATTAAAATTTAATAAATAAAAAAAAAGGAAGTAAAAGTATTCAAAAATCACTCTCCCTCTCCCCCTACCTCTCTCTCTCTCTGTCTGTAATGTAACGCGACCCAGCGTGAGCCAACCCTTTATCATAGATACCGCAATGATGTTGAAGGGTGTGACGCACAGGTTAGCGTATTAATATACAGGGTGTTGGTGGAACTCTTNGCAAGACGTGCAGCGAGAACCTATCACGAAGGTTACTCTAATCGAGAAGTTCCTGATCATCGATTATTCACTGCATTGCACCGAAGATTGACGGAAACCAGCAGTTTTAGTGTAAACAGAGTAGACGTTGGTCGCCCAATGAATTATCATCGAGAGCAAGAAGTGTTGGAACATATCCGTAGAAACCCGCGTATGAGCACCCGTGCCGCAGCAGCATCTTTGGGTATTCGTGACCATAGTACACTGTGGCATGTATTGAACCGGGATGATTATCATCCGTATCATTTCCAGAGAGTCCAGGGTCTCTTTCCCGCTGATTATGGTCCTCGTGAGCGATTCGCGCAGTGGTTTTTAGATCGGGGGGTAGAAGATGCCAATTTTGCAGAGTGTGTGTTGTTTACAGATGACGCAACCTTCAACCAAGATGGAATTTTTGATTATCATAACTTTCATTCATGGCAGCAGAACAACCCTCATGTCATCCATGAACGTCATCACCAACATCCCTACACCGTCAATGTTTGGGCAGATTTTGTGCACAATCAACTCATTGGTCCATACATTCTGCCAGAGCGTCTTACTGGAGGTGTGTACAAAATCTTTCTTGAAGAAGTCCTTCCTGGTTTATTGGAAAATGTGCCATTATGTATTCGTAGACGACTTTGGTTTCAACACGATGGAGCTCCGGCACATTATGCTCTAACTGTGAAAACGGTTTCTTGACCAACAATTTCCAAATCGATGGACTGGTCGTGGTGGTGCTGTGTCCTAGCCAACGAGATCACCTGATTTAACTCCGTTAGATTTTTTTCTTATGGGGGCACTAGAAATCTCTAATTTATGCGACACCTGTGAAGTCGGAAGACCTTGTTGTTCGAATTACAGTCGCTGCTGGAGATATCGCTGACAACCCAGGAATGTTTGGCAACGTTCGCAACTCGCTTCGACGAAGGTGTCGTGCATGTATCGATGCTAACGGTCGAAATTTTGAACACCTACTTTGATGCGGTTCTTTCCATTATTTGTTAAAGTACCTCATGTTATTTAACGTTTTTCATTACCCTTGTGTGTTATTATTGAACATTAGTGCATGTGGTTTACTAGGATCGCCATGAGTTCTTGAAGCGCAGCATTAAAAGCTGCTAAGCCCAAACATTAAAAAACTATGCGTTTTTCAATATTTTTTTACTGCTGAAAAAGTTTTTAAATTTGTATTTTCTACTAGTAGCCGAAGTTTGTACCAAGAGTTCCACCAACACCCTGTATTGATTTTTGTGTTATGATAAATACTCCACTGATTTCAAACAAAAGCATTCAAGAATGAAGTGAGTAATCAATTGGAAGCATTCAAGAGGAAGGACAGTAACCAATCGGAAGCATTCAAGAGAGGGAGCAACAAATTAGAAGCACTCAAGAAAAAGTAAGCAACCGATTAGAAGCCCTCATCAAGTTGTAGAAGCAACCAATTGAAGCACCTGGGGTTCCTGATGCCAGTCAATGGGCTCGTCCTTTACAGTAACGGCCTCCAGCTCAGCGTCAGGCACTTCACTTTTGATGTAAATTTCTTTTAGATGGCTCCCAGAGCTCGGCCCATCACCTGCAAGTGACACAAGCGCATTGAGAAAAGTTGCATCTGAGATAACAAATCTAGTAACAGCTCTTTATGTGTTAAATACAAAGATAATTTTGTGATTTTGACAATGTCAACAATTTTGTTAGTATTTTAATACAAGAAAACTGGAATGATTTAGGTTAGGAAAAGCAATCTGGGAATACTTATAGCAGGGAACACAATATAATTCTTTGAACTAAATAGTTCATCCTTCAAAAGCTTTGGAGATTAAAGGAGCTTAATCAAATTTTAGCTTATACCAACATATATAAATGACAATAAAAAGCAAGAAACAAAGTCTTCAGAATAAATAGGAGTTCCAATTCATAACACACTAGCAAATCCAATGAAAAAAATGCATTAAAAATTATACTTTGCGCTTCACTATACGTACTTCTGAAGAACATCAAGGAAGTTTGAATTAAAAATTAGCGCAAACCAATTTTCAAATAATTTATAAGACAATTAGAATAGAATGAAATCCAGTGAGTGACATGTTTTCTCAATTATGACAACATTTCTCAACCTTGTGGGAGGAAGTTTCACACTGAAGGCAAAGACCAAAACTTAACACAACTCATACCAGGGAAGCCATCATTTTTAATAGAGCAATACCACAGTTTCTTTAAAAGTTTTAAATGTGGATTAGATGTAAGTTTAGGCATACTTATCCAACTCATGTGTTCCAAAGATAGGAAGGAGGAAGGCACCATTTAGTATGGTGTTGAAGAAATAAGGAATCTATGCACAAGGTGTTTAGAAATAGTAATTCAAGAAAGCAGTTCATAAGAGAAGATTTAACTTGACGCAGAAAGTAATGAATACTGAAAAACCGGACACCAGCAAACCACAAAAATGGTCCAAAACAAAAAATGTATTCTATTTAAAAAAAAGGCCAACCTACTTTAATGCTGCACTTCACATGTTCCCTGGGAGTGCTTATTCCCATAGAAACAATAGTTGTATCTTCATGCATAAAAATCTATGGTGTGAATGCTTAGGAGGCAAACACTCAAATTTGTGTCATGTAAAGGAACAATAAATACGGGACTCCAATGATCTACTTCAAACAGAGATTTACATGCAGCATTGCACTTTCAAATGTTCACACATCTACACACATGGCTGTGTACACCAAAATGCAAGCAAAATGACAGCATAAACCCAAAAACAATAAGTTGCACACAATGCTGAGAACACTAGAACTACTTGCATCTAGTTTTGCCACATCTTCACTCACAGAATGGGACTTTCAATTTGTCTATGCTCCTGAAATTCACAAAACGTACATACCAATTGCATTATGTTCAAACTTTGTGTCATCTTCTGTATGACCCAAAAAGTTCTATTCAAACCAGAATTGGCTTTACAGACCATGTCTAAATAATGACTAGAGAGAAATATTTAATGTGCAATTTGGTTTTATTTTTGAACAAAATGTTTGCGACATTATATACTATTAGTGTGCATGACTCATCAAAAACGAGGGGATATGATATTTTTCCTACATACATCTCCCAGATGTAAATGACAAACTATATCCATCCTAATAGTATCACTGATTAAAATATTCTTTGTATCAAAATACGGTCATTAAGTTTTCTTAACACTTTGACCGCAATTGGTAAAACTGAAGTTCAATATTCAACTCAAATTTAACATCAATAGTAATAGATAATTTGGAAACCAGCAATCATTAACTGAATCATACCCTCATCTAGCTTTAACTAAGTAATCATGAAAATTAGGTTTGCAACTACTGGTAAGTCAACAGCATTATGAAAATTTCCGTGGCTGCCCACAAGCAGCACACGTTGCAGTCAGAGTGTTAAGAGCGTGACAGAGAGATGGACCAACCAAAACAGCAGCACCTGTGAATCCATGTAGAAACTCAGCCGATTGTAATTACATGGGGAAAATTATTAACAACATAGAAATTGATTTATTTAAAAAGACACCAAGAGTTTTATTATTTAAGGACAGTTTATTTTCCTTTGCATTTCATGATATCATAATCAGCAGATCTTGCCCTCAAACCAGTGGGGTGAGCTTCTCTCTTTAATACGATTTTAGTTCATTTCCACACTAGAAAGGTTTAGTTTTCTACTTTAATATCAACTGTCTTTGTCTCATACCCAGATTAGATAAGTCATTAGTTTTAGCCTCACTACCCCAGGAACAAATGCAATCCAAAGAGAGGAAGGAGGAAGGCACCATTTAGTATAGAGTTAAGGAAACGCAGAATCTTCGCAGAAAGGGCATAGAAACAGTAAGTTGAGAAAGAAGTTCCTGAAACAAGACCAAAGTTAAAGAAGTAGTAGGTGATGAAAAACAGGACAGTAGTGAACCAAAAACAGGGGTCATTAACATACAAAAACATTTTATTACAACAAAAAAAAAAGCCTACCCAACCCTCAGCTCAGGCCCTCACATTGTCCTCTTGGGAGCACTAATCCCCCTAAGGAGTCTCATACCCAGACCAGAACTACGTCTCACCTTGCATCATGTTCTCCACTGAAGCTTCTTGCTTGATGAAGTCCTGCCTGCAACACAGCCTCTCCACTTCAGCATCTGTCAGCTTGTGCACCATAACCACTGCACGCTCCATGCTGGGTGCTTAGGTACCTGAGCATTGGGATGCTTGTTTGCTCTAATATTTGATAAAACTGAAGTTATAACTGGAAAAATTAAAAACATAACACTGTTTTTCCATCATTACTGAAAATAATAAGTGACCACACATTTCAATAATGCAATATAACCATATATATCAAGTGGATCGAACAATTTAAAATAATTTAATAAAAGAATATGGTACTACAATTTTTGTCTTTGTGTTATAGGATGAACCACTCAAAGCTTCTTTACTGAAAAAAAGGGCACAGTCAAAATAATTATTTCATTGAAGGTGATACCCGTTTTTCAAATCCTTTGGTTTTTCAAATGAAACATGCAGTCTCGAATTACTTTGTGAGTTAATTCTTTAGATTAGTAGTCTGGTTGCTTTATAACAATCAGCTAGCACAAGATGAGTGTATTTATTTTGGGTCTCATAGGATCAATCAATAATGAATAGTTAACAGAAATCAAAGTTTCATATGTCAACTTGAACATCAAGTTGTAGAAGTTAGTCTTCATTAGGGTCTCCCATTGGTAGGACATCATCAAGGCAGAAGTGGTTGGCTAGATTTAGTTTCAAAATGTTATCTGTCTGTTACAAATTAGGGTTCACAAAATGGTTGCAATTACATATCGTTAGTACCTATGCCATGAGAATCAGTAAGTTGAGATGGATGTAATCATTGTGTGATAATTAAAAATAGACCTTTAGGACTGGCATAGTAAATCCAAACATAGCAACAATCAAGGAACAATGCTGCACAAAAAATGTCCGTTCACATATGCTCATGAACATTTTAATTCAACGAAGATTATTTCTGAAATGAAAACGAAATTCAAACAGGTGACATTTCATTTCTTCTTACAATGTACAATCCATACACACAGGGTGTTTGTAAACTCATGGTACAAACTTCGGCAGTGGGTAGAAAAATTGAAAATAACAACTTTTTGTTAAAAACAAAAAGTGCGGAAAGCGATTGTTCAAGGGAAATCGAATGAAACGTTTCACAACCCCTGCATCTGGCAACATTTGTTTACGTGTGTGGTTCATGGTGCGAAGTAGTTCAACACTATGAATTGCTAC
>JACJUY010011047.1:0-26817 GCA_014220935.1 Platorchestia sp. MABIK
CAAACCCTCACCTGTTCCCAAACCCTCACCTGTTCCCAAACCCTCACCTGTTCCCAAGCCCTCACCTGTTCCCAAGCCCCCACCTGCTCCCCAAACCCTCTCCAGCTCCCCAAACCTTCACCTACCCTCCCCAAACACACACCAACCCTCCCTGCTCTCCCCAAACACTCACCAACCCTCACCTGCCCTCCCCAAGCCCACACTTGTTCCCCAAGCCCTCACCTGCTCCCCAAACCCTCACCTGCCACCCTCCCTCAGTGATCCTGAAATAAGCGCAGTGCACCGCAGTCGCTCCAGTTGCGAGCGAGTGACGCGGCTCGCTCTGCACGCAGCTGCAGCGGCGCCTGTACGCGCTGAAATTATTGCTTGATTCAAGAAATTCATGCTTGAGTCCTTCCTGAGATTCGCACTTGATCGCTAAAATTCGTGTTTTATCAGTGAAATTCATGCTGGTTGCTGATATGAATACTTAGTTGCTGAGATTAATGCTTAACATCAAAGATTTGCATGCTTGATCACTGAAATGCATCCTTGATCGCTGGAATTTGTGCTTCTTCGCCATAAATTGATGCTTGTTCGCTGAAATTGAAGTTTCATAAGGAAAACTCAAGCCAGATTGCTGAAAATCATGCTGAATGGTTAAAACTAATGGTCATGCACTTAAAACTAAATTCATACCTGCACAGTGAATGAAATCTATACTTGCGTGCAGAAATTCATGATTGAGCGTTGAAATCTGGGCCGTTTTTGTAAAACCCGTTCTTCCCTATGAAATTGGCGTTTGCAACCGGAATGAAATGTCAAACCTGAATGGAATTGGCGCTTACAACCTGAATAAAACGAAAAACCTGAATGATATGTTAAACCTGAATGAAATTGGAGTTTACAACCTGAATGAAACGTCAAACCTGAATGAAAAGTCTAACATGAATACAATTGACGTTTGTAAAATGAGTAAAATATCTAACTAGAATAGAGTTAGCGTTTACAACCTGAATGAAACGTCAAACCTGGATGAAATTGGCGTTTACAACCTAAATGAAACGTCAAACCTGAATGAAAAGTCTAACATGAATACAATTGACGTTTGTAAAATGAGTAAAATATCTAACCAGAATAGAGTTAGCGTTTACAACCTGAATGAAACGTCAAACCTGAATGAAATGTCTAACCTGAATGAAATCGGCGCTTGTAACCTGGAAGTAGTCTACTCTCTTGAACCCCTGCTCACTAGCTGGAGTCACTAAGTGGTTGTCTAAATATAGTCTTTTGTATGATAATTGCCTCGCTCCACTGATGTACTCTTGAGTCCTTGAATATTGTACGATTTGTTCTCTGTTTCCCGTCCGGGCGATGCCGAGCGTCCGGTTGTTCGCGCCGCCCGCCCCTCGCGCCTGCTGCTGGCGCTGTGAGCTCCGTTTGCTTGTGTGGTCACGGATCCTACTGTCTGATACTGATAGTGTATTTGGATACTGATACTGTATTTAGATACTGTATTTGGAGACTGATGCTCTATTTAGATACTGTATTTGGAGACTGATGCTCTATTTAGAAATTGTATTTGGATACTAATAGTGTATTTAGATACTGTATTTAGATAGTGTATTTGGATACTGATACTGTATTTAGATACTGTATTTGGAGACTGATGCTCTATTTAGATACTGTATTTGGATGCTGATGCTCTATTTAGAAATTGTATTTGGATACTAATAGTGTATTTAGATACTGTATTTAGATAGTGTATTTGGATACTGATACTGTATTTTGATACTGATAACGTATTTAGATACTGATGCTCCCCTTGGATAATGTATTCATATACTGATAATGCGTTAAGACACCGATACTTTATTTAGATATTGTCCTTGGACACTGATGCTCTGATTAGATAATGTATTCACATACTGATATTGTGCTTAGATACTGATACTTTATATAGATACTATCTTTAGATTAGAGTCTGATACTGTATTTAAAGACTGTTTTTAGATACTGTATTTAGGTCCTGATAATGCATTTCATCAGTTATCCTTTTTATCAGCGCTGTAGGAGACTATGTAGTCTTTTAGTGAGTCTCACAATTAATACACCGTAATGGAATAGTTCGATGGGCAATTTATTTTAATTCGTATTCAAGTCCAAGATATATACGGTGGATGATTGTTTTTATGAGCATTATTAATGCAAGTGATAAATGCGCTGCATTTTTTAGCGCAACGCCTTGAAAGTTCGTTATTGTTTTCTCGTTTAGGTCTTGAATACTTACTTCAACAACTGCACTGAGTCGCGTATTTCAAATAAGTACACACACTGCATGAGTCACCGCGATCGTGGGCAGTCAGACCCACACAAGAGCAACTTAAAGTGATCTCTGCAGCGCTCTTTCTTTAATACTATCAAATAAGGGAAAACTTAACTGAACGTGCGTCTGAACCAAATTGCTCTTGTATAATTCATGGCATGTGCAAGGAAAAATAAAAAAAAAACATTTTAGTAATCATTGTGATTCTCAAAAATACCAAGAAGTATCGTTCTTAAAACCCCATGATATGTTTGCAGAATTTTTTTGCTTCGTCACAATGAACGCCTCTTGTGTGGACGCTAAACTTTGAGAAACCTGCAATCTAAAGTGCTTCTCGTAACATCCTCTGCAGCTGATAAACTACAACTATGATCAGACGTGGGGATGTCAGACTAGTCTGTTTGAGGAAAAATACGGCTAAATATTTTACATGTTCGTGGATTGTTGACATTTCGAGTTCGAATGTTTTTGAAATAATTTTTATGAAATTCCGGAACATCACTTATTTATGTAGAAGAACTTAACAAGGTTCTTTGGTGTGTCTTTTTGTTGGAAGAATCGAATGAAAGGTAAGTATAAGAACAGCCTCCTCACTTGCATTCGCACAAAAAAACTTTAATAATAAAGCTCAGTTCATATGTCGTACAAGATGATCGCATCAACCAACCACCATCACTCTCTAAATAAATCATTTAAATCCTTTACATAATTTAATTATTTCAGAATTATCCTCAGAATATTAATCTAAGGTTAAGTTGACATTTCGATTTCTGCTTTGACCTTACGACACACGTACAACGAACGTTAAAATCGAATCTGAATGAAAATGGGTAACGTAATTCCAGCAGCTTTCATTCTCTCTGGGCTGCACACAACAGCAGCTGGTGAACCTCAATACATCTAAAAAAATAGAAAACAGTGGAGGGTTACATTTATGAATATATAAACCTTGAACTGTGTTCCTAATACACTTGCAAAATGAATGTCGGTGGGGAAAGTTATGTCTCAGCAATGATGTGGAGCCGCCACCGCATTTGAGTGTCCCACTTCTATGCTCCCCTGTGTTTTTTTAGGAATATTCTTCCTCTGCAGTTTTCATTCGTTCATTTGTAGCACCTATAGTGTCGAAGATAAAAAGTGAGTCTTGTGTAGGCAAAAAAAATACACGTTACTTGTTAAATAACCAAACAAGTTACAGGGTACGTAGTAATAAGCAAACAAAAACAAGTGACAGCAAACAAAACCAAACAGGCAAACAAAAACAAAACAAGTTACAGGGTATGTAATGAATAAGCAAATAAGTTATAATAAGTTATAGGTTCGTAGTGAATCAGTAAGTTACAGGGTATGTAGCGATAAGTAAAGTTACAGAGTACGGAGTGAACAAGCCAACAAGTTACAGGGTACGTAGTGAATGAGCAAACAAGTTACAGAGTACGTAGCGAATAAGCAAACAAGTTACAGGGTACGTAGCGAATAAGCAAACAAGTTACAGAGTACGTAGCGAATAAGCAAACAAGTTACAGGGTACGTAGCGAATAAGCAAACAAGTTACAGAGTACGTAGCGAATAAGCAAACAAGTTACAGAGTCGATTGTGAATAAACAAACAAGTTACGGAGTGTGGGGTGGAACAAGCAAGAGGGTGTATGGTGTATAATCATGCAAACGGGCTCCTCTGCAGCGAAGGTCAAGTACGAGAAGGCGTGCGAGTCTCTCCTTCCTGCTCCTCAAGAAACACGTGGAAACAATTCGCATTCTCTGCAGCACGTGGAATTGGTGCGCGTAGATGCACAAGGTCGACAAAGTGAAACGTTTAACATGTAATTAAGATAGGAAATTTTTCCTTAGTAACTCATAGTAAAATGAGCCATGGAGAAGGAGTTTGGCGTTTTCGTATTTCGATGCCTTACTTTCATCGTGAGGATACACCAGCACCAACCTGGCCCGCCTGAAAGAACACGGTCTCTTCAATTGACTAAGTCAAGGTCTTCACATTCGTACTCTCTGATGCAATGGCAGTGCAGGTTACTTCTACGCGTTTGTAGGCTATGTATGTACCATGTAGTAAATTGCCAGAGTCTGCTCGAAAGCTATTTCAAAGTGGTCGCTTTTTATTCGTTCACACGTCAATGAAGTAGTCCGAAGTATTCTCGTAACGCGTTTTTTGTAGGAAAGTTATTCCCGTTTGCTCCTGAGAGGTCGAATGGGATTTTAAGTTACTAATGTACGCTCATGCGTGCTTACTTGTAAATCACCAGCACAGTCTTGCACATTTAAATCGTAAAGCATCAGTATATTCTTGCGCATTTAAATCGCTAATCATCAGCACATTCTTGCGCATTTAAACATCTAATCATCAGCATATTCTTGCACATTTAAATCGCTAATCATCAGTATATTCTTGCGCATTTAAATCGCAATCACCAGCACATTTTTGCTATCACTAACATATTCGTTTGGGTTATTCATATATGCTTGAAGGATGCGATATTGCCTGGTGGTTAAGAGCTTAGGGAAACATATTAGGTAAAATTCAAAATCTCAAGTATAGATATGAGGTGTAGGTGATGAGCTTAGGTAAAGATATCAGGTATAGGTTAGGAGTTTAGGTGAAGATTTTAGGTAAGGGTTAGGAGATAAGTTAGAGATCATAGGTAAAGGTTAGGAACTTAGGTAAAAATATTAAGTAAAACTCAGGATCTTAGGTAAACATATCAAGTATAGGTACGGAGCTTGGATAAATGAATATTTTAAGCAAAGGTTGAAAACTTGAGTAACGAAATTAGGTAATGGTAAGCCAGCAGCCCACACGCAGGAGCGTGATGCATTCGTAAACGTCAATTATTAACTTGTTGACTACATTTCGTAGTTGTTACGGTTGGATAGTATAGGTTGTAAGTAGCCGAAAAACGAAATCGACTTTACAGCTCAAATATAATTCTTTCTTTTCCAAGAAAAAAATAATTGCATGATGACATTGCCGCGTATGACAACTTTTATTTAAAAAAAAACGCGAAATGGATGGAATGCTTATCATTTATACCGGTACGCGAATGAGCCCAATACGCAGTCCACGGGTTAATTAAAGGCCGAACTTACGTGTATATTACTCAGATGCAGCGGTGCAGCTCAATACGTAAGCTCTTCAAAAACGACTTGGTTAGCTACGTGTCTTTTTTAACACGTTAAGTGCGGCGGGTTAAAACAAAGTTCAAAATTCAATTGAAATTAGAGTTAATTTTAGAGATTAATTTTGAAAATAACGAACGTTAAATTGATCGAGCCTTCATTTAGTTTCCATTAAAGATTTAGAGAAATTGAGTTTGCCACTGATGGTCAGTCAACAGTTTATGAAAATCCCCTCAGTGACCACCGGTGGTCACGTCGCACTCAAAGTGTTAAGCTGAAATTCATTAATTATTTTTCTGTTAAAACATCGACTAACGAAAAATGCACGCAGCGTGCCCCACCAAAAAGAACTCACGCTACCGTCCTCATTGCTTACGCTACCGTCTTCACTGATACCACAACAAAAATGATTTAGAAATCCTCCTTTAGTCACATCAACTGTATGTTGCGGCATCCTACACTCTGTGGGGCATCCTACACCCTGTGTGGCATCCTACACCCTATGTGGCATCCTACACTCTGTGTGGCATCCTACACCCTATGTGGCATCCTACACTCTGTGTGGCATCCTACACCCTATGTGGCATCCTACACCCTGTATGGCATTCTACACGCTCTGTGGCATCCTACACCCTGTGTGGCATCCTACACCCTGTGTGGCATCCTACACCCTGTGTGGCATCCTACACCCTATGTGGCATCCTACACCCTGTGTGGCATCCTACACTCTGTGTGGCATCCTACACCCTATGTGGCATCCTACACCCTGTGTGGCATCCTACACGCTCTGTGGCATCCTACACCCTGTGTGGCATCCTACACGCTCTGTGGCATCCTATACCCTGTGAACTCTGAGTCCTACCAGAGGTGTGTGGCTGATGCGCAGTAACCTTGCATCAGAGAAGTCTGTGCGCTATCTTTAGCGTGGAGACAGACTCTGTTTACCTCTCACTTATTTATTTTTACCTTACGTGGTTTGGCTGTGCTGTTAGTAATGTTAATACGGAAAGTTTAAACCATAAATTTCAGAGGCTTTAATGAAACGCCACTGTTGCTTCTTTGTTGGAAAATAAGATGTTATCTTAGGAATTTTTTGCACTTTTTAGTATTCTTCGAGATTCGAAAAAGTGTTCAAAGGAACAAAATGTAGACTAGTTAAAAGTTTGAACATTCATTCATTTAGTTTGAATGTGCTATTTATTTGGAATAATGAATTATTGAAAAAGAAGAATTATACAATGGCATCTTCAACGTCTGAAATATTTTCATTCAAGAAAGGATTGTAGCTCTTTTTAATTCGAAAAACTGGAGGGTCTTTCGCTTCTCTGCCTGAAGTGAGATTTTAAAGGATCATTTTGTCACCTTGATCCTGTACGACCAGCAGAGGTTTGCTGACATGTGGAGTTCGGTCCTATAAAGTCTCATAGTCCTATTGGAAAAAGAGAACCAATGCTACACTACATCATTTCTAGAGCATAATGTGGAATTTAGAACGTAGTATGTAGAGGGTAGACCGTACGAAGTAGAGTGTGGTATGTATCATATATAACTAATCGCTTGATTTCATGGAAGCCCTAGTTCATCGATAAAAAGGAGCATCAATGCGTAATTGTGTTTTTTAATTCCGTGTGTTTCAGAATTGTAAAATTCCTTTTTCAGAATATAAAAACAGATGCAGAATATATGATGGGGAACATACTTTATGAAGTATAGAACATAGAACCACCCAACCTAAAATTTAGAATTTTGAGAATGAAAAGTAGAATGTAAAAGATAGATTGTAGGATGAAGAATGTGCGTAAAGAAGATTAACGTAAAAACTTGTAAATTTTTTGTCGAAGAACTGAGAAAAGGGAGAAACAATTGTCTTTTGGGAAACGTGAGAGGGACAAACTCATTCTCTGTACAGGAGATGGAGATTATTCGACTGTCATATTTTTGAGAGAAGAAGCAGTTCAAATTTTAAATATAATTACATGTTGGCCAAAACGAAAAAAGTTCGGGTCTGTTATGGAAAATCGACAATTCTCATCGATACTTCACATCGATAGTATTAAATAACGATAGTTAAATATCGATAGTTAAATCCTAAAAATATTTAAAGCTGAGATCGTCCATAGAAATGAAGTAAATAAAATTGAGCCACTCACATCACTGCTTAAAAATGCTCTCGGAGTGTTCAGAATACTAAACTAGAGGACACTTAATGTGTATAATGCCTTTTGACGAAGACAAACAAGTGTCTGACGCACTAAGGAAAGTGTGAAGAGAACAATTGCCTGAAGCACTGATAAGTGTTTGACGAAGACAATGGGCTGAAGCGGTCAGGAATATTTTGAAGAAAACAATTGCCTGAAGCATTCATTTAAATATGATGTAAACATTTGTCTGAAGCACTGAGGAATGTTTGAAGAAATCAATAATCTGAAGCAAAGACTTTTGTCTGAAGCAAAGATTATTGTCTGAAGCAAAGACTTTTGTCTGAAGCAAAGATTATTATCTGAAGCAAAGACTATTGTCTGAAGCAAAGACAATTGTCTGAAGCAGAGACTATTGTCTGAAGCAAAGACTATTGTCTGAAGCAAAGACTATTGTCTGGAGCACTCAGGAATGTTTAGCGCAGCTAACGGAATGTTTAACATGGTTAAAAAAATAAACTCAGCAGTAACTGCGCCGCAACCGAACTCTTGAGACGGCCTTGGGGAGTCCGCCTCTCCCACTTAATGGGGCGCGAGAGGGGAGGATGAGTGCATTCTTGGGGAGGCTAGCCCAGAGTTGCTACCTGGCCATTTTCCTGGTCAAAGTCCTCAAGTTTTGGGTTCTTTTCTCATCAAACTCGACTGTAATGACCTCTGCCACCTCCGTCATGTTGCTTTGTGTTCAGTCGTTTTTGTGTTAAAATTTTAGTTGAAAAAAGCTAATACTTGAGGGTCATGTCCAGAAAAATATTCTATTAACAAGCCTTGATTCTATTGACAAGCCTCATGAGTACCTTCATGATCATACTTTACTAAATAAAAGCCTAAACTTGGGGATTTTGTCCAAAAGAAAGCCTACTAAGCAACTTTGGCTAATACCTCATGAGTGTCTTCACGATCAAATTTTACTCGTAAAACACCCAAACTTAGGGATTTTTTTCCTGAAAAAGCTTACCTAGCCCCCTTGACTAGTAGTTCATAAGTATCTTCACGATCAAATTTTACTAGAAAATGCCCAAACTTGGAGATTTTTGCTTGGAACGGGTGTCCTAGCCACCTAAACCAGGGCCCCAGGGCCTCAGGGCATCCCGGCCTCCCGTGCGCCCGTTAAGTGGCGGCGCTGCGGGGCCCATCAGGCGGTGCCCGCCCGGCGCGGTGGCTGCGTCACGGCCACAATAGTCTCTGGAGCTTTCTATGGTTGTCATATCATCTGAATAGCCATGATTATCATCATGCTATGGTTATAATGTCATCTTTTCATAGCCATGATTTTCATCATGCTATGGTTATAATGTCATCTTTTCACAACCATAATTTTTATCATACTGTAGTTTCAATGTCATCTTTTCATAGCCATTATCACTACATTGATGTAGTTTCAATGTAATTTTCATAGCCCTAATTTTCACCTTGCCCAGTTTAATGCCACTTTCACAGCTATAATCTTCAACTTGATGTAGATTTCAAGACACTTAAAATTACAAAATCTGAATATATCATCTTTCTTCGTATTCCCGAGTGTACGCAGAAGTAAATCGTTAGACAGTCAAAAAATATAAAAAGTGGAGCAGCCAAGGGGGGAAAAATCCACGATGGATGTTTCAAATGTTGGTGACACTGACGCTAAAACCCAAGTGTTTTTTATTTTTCTCCAGAGGATAATTAATCGCTTGAATTAATGCGTCATAGGATGTAAGATTTATTCGCCGCATGGTCGTGTTCCGAAGTGATCACTGAAGCGATCAGCGCAGTACTAACGACACGGCTCCTGGCTAGGGGGGAAATAAAATAACGTAATTCATTCAAGTTTGTGGCAAAACTTTTATTTTCAAGTAGTAAATTCATCGAAGTAAAGTAGTAAATTCATGGTAATTCATTGAAGTTTGTGGCAAAACTTTTAGTTTCAAGTAGTAAATTCATTGAAGTGAAGAAGTAAATTCATCGGAGTAAAGTAGTAAATTCATCGTAATTCATTGAAGTTTCTAGCAAAAATTTTAGTTTCAAGTAGTAAATTCATCGAAGTAAAGTAGGAAATTCATAGTAATCCATTGAAGTTTGTGGCAAAACTTTTAGTTTCAAGTTGTAAATTCATTGAAGTAAAATAGGAAATTCATCGTAATTCATTGAAGTTTGTGGCAAAACTTTTAGTTTCAAGTAGTAAATTCATTGAAGTGAAGAAGGAAATTCATCGTTATTCATTGAAGTTTGTAGCAAAAATTTTAGTTTCAAGTAGTAAATTCATTGAAGTAAAGTAGGAAATTCATCGTTATTCATTGAAGTTTGTAGCAAAAATTTTAGTTTCAAGTAGTAAATTCATCGAAGTAAAGTAGGAAATTCATCGTAATTCATTGAAGTTTGTAGCAAAAATTTTAGTTTCAAGTAGTAAATTCATCGTAATTCATTGAAGTTTGTAGCAAAAATTTTAGTTTCAAGTAGTAAATTCATCGAAGTAAAGTAGGAAATTCATCGTAATTCATTGAAGTTTGTAGCAAAAATTTTAGTTTCAAGTAGTAAATTCATCGAAGTAAAGTAGGAAATTCATCGTAATTCATTGAAGTGAAGAAGTAAATTCATCGAAGTAAAGTAGTAAATTCATCGTAATTCATTGAAGTTTGTAGCAAAAATTTTAGTTTCAAGTAGTAAATTCATTGAAGTAAAGTAGGAAATTCATCGTAATTCATTGAAGTTTGTAGCAAAAATTTTAGTTTCAAGTAGTAAATTCATCGAAGTAAAGTAGTAAATTCATCGTAATTCATTGAAGTTTGTAGCAAAAATTTTAGTTTCAAGTAGTAAATTCATTGAAGTAAAATAGGAAATTCATCGTAATTCATTGAAGTTTGTAGCAAAAATTTTAGTTTCAAGTAGTAAATTCATCGAAGTAAAGTAGGAAATTCATCGTAATTCATTGAAGTGAAGAAGTAAATTCATCGAAGTAAAGTAGTAAATTCATCGTAATTCATTGAAGTTTGTAGCAAAAATTTTAGTTTCAAGTAGTAAATTCATTGAAGTTAAGTAGGAAATTCATCGTAATTCATTGAAGTTTGTAGCAAAAATTTTAGTTTCAAGTAGTAAATTCATCGAAGTAAAGTAGGAAATTCATCGTTATTCATCGAAGATCGTGGAAACACTTTTAGTTTCAAGTGGTGAAAAATAATCACAATTTGTGACGAAAACATCAATTCGAGGCAATACATTTTGAATGTACATTGTCTACTAATTGAAAAGAACGCAAGAAGATTTTCCTTCCAACTTACATTGAATTTTTTGATAAAATGCGAGCATTCTGCATCTACTCAGTTATTGCGTTGCTTTGATGCTTAAACTTTTAATAAGTAAAACAGCATCAAAGTATTCTTAACTATTAGTGAAAGAAATTCATTGAACATTATACTGGAACATTAATACGAAATTTTTATTTTCACGGATACATCTGAAGAACACAGCTTTATTATCGATTATTTCTTTTATTTATGCATGTCACTACTGAAAGGCTGCGTCGGCTCAGCATTCTGGAATAAAAAGTGACAAACGCTAAAAAACGTAGCTTAAAAAAATCGTATGAAGTTGATCCATCCCGAATATTCAAGCCTTAACTTCATGTTACGCGTAACGTTTTTTAGTAAATGGAATAGAGTCAATTTATTCGAAACATTGAAGTCGTAACCCAACATTGCACTCTACGTTCCCTAACAAATCGGATGAAATTAATTCATTTGAAGTATTCAGATCGTAACCTTTTGCTGCACTCAAGGTTCCCAACAAATCGTATGGAGTCCTTATTTTCTGAAATTGAGGCTGTTTCCTCAAATTGTTCACAACGATCCCTTGAACAACGCGCGCTAACAGGTGCAGCACCTAGCAACTCAGATGGTTGACTTGTTAATATCGTGAAATTTATCATTATGTACGACGCTGCACCACTGAAAATATGATGAATTGGGCAGGTGCGGTGACTTTGGAACAACCATAAAGTTAACTAAAGGTGCTGTCAAATCAATTAAGTTTTGTCAGTTAGCGCATCCCTGCAGTTGACTTTAGGAACACAGGACACAATAGCGATATGGTGCTCCTATCTGATGACCGCATTGCCTTGTGCAGGCACAGAGCCGTGAATTGTGATATGATGCAATGCGCCGTGGTTCAAGTAATAAACTGTTCAGCTGTACCACATATGGTACTTATTGCGGTTTGCTGCTCTGAAATTTAGCAAATTTCTGTATATTTCAACGAGCTGCTCTGTAATGGAACGTACTGCTGCACATTGCCACAGCATGTTCTGCAATGTGATCAACTGCAACACATTGCAACAGACTACTATAGAAAGTTAATAAACAACACCATATTGTAACAAGCTCCCCTGCCATACAACAACTACACAACAAACTTGTAGGGCAAACTACACACGTAACCTAGAAACTGGTAGGGCAAAGTACATTCACAAGCCATAAACTGGTAGGGCAAACTACAAACAGGTAGGGAACACTTCTAACTGGTGGGACAAACCACACACACAAACTAGAAACTGGTAGGGCAAACTACACCCACAATCTACAAACAGGTAGGGCAAATTATATTCACAAACTGGCAGGGCAAGCTACACACACAAACTACAAACAGGTAGGATAAACTACAGACAGGTAGGGCAAATTACAAACAGGCAGGGCAAGCCACACACCCAAACTGCGCAATGTAACAGCCAGGGCTGCAGTGCAACCAGCACGCCTCAGGGCGCACATCAAAGCACGCAGTTACAGAACCCCGCCCTGGCAATTGACGTATCGCGTGGGGCGCTGCAGGGACCCTCAAGTGGCGTCACTGCGACGTTCGTGTCAAGAAGAGGGCGATTGCAAACGCTATTTGCAGCTGCCCTCGGATGAGGGAAGGGCTGCAGCGTCTGCCAAGCCTGCCCTCGCGAGGGAGTGCTGCCGAGAGCTTTAAATGAGGGCAAGTTTCTCTCATGAGGGTAATTCGTCCCGGCGTCGTGAATAAAAGCGGGCTTCTTTCGACGAAGGAGTGCCTCTCTGTTATTCAAGTTAAATTTGCTTCGTGGGGAAGTTTCATGCGTTGAACGAAGACAGTTTCTTTCGCAAGACTAATGCACCTTCAACTATTGCTTTTACTATTGCTTTATTCGTTGAACGGATATTGCTTCGAAATGTTTTTATTCTGTGAGGTTCTCAGTCAGGTTATCATAACTTTCTCTTCAGAAATAAAGACTAGCTATTTAACAACAGAATCGCCTGATGAAGGCCAACTTTCTCTTATTGACGTTTTCATGTCATTTGCGTGCCCATGCGTGGCTGTTGCAAGCTGGCGGCGGAATTCTTCATTACTTGGGCAACAAAACACCCGTGAAGAATATTTATTGTTATGCTCAATTAAAAAATATTACTGTAATGATTATAAGGCTGTTAGCCCTCAGTTTAAGTTACTGAATAATATAATGATCAGGAATAATAATTACCATAAAAAACACCATTCGCCAGCAATTTTAAGTACTAAATCAGGGACACAGACACTTAACGAATGACTTTATACCTAATAACCTTAAACACCAAACGCAGTTTCCCTGAATTCAAGTTCCTGCTCTATTTTTAGAACCTACTCATACATTTTTATTGTTTTCTTAGCTTCTGAACTTCAAAAGAGCAAATCGTTTGAGGTTCATAATGCATTCGTTCAGAGACACTTGTGTTTTCACGGAGAGTCTCGTGCTGGTTCATTTCCTGACGAATTTAAAGATTTACGATGGAGGTGACGACTTCAAATTAGCCACTGCAGCCAGGCACGTTCTGCGTAAATAAATGCTAACTCAAACTTTTCTGGTGAACGAGTCACATCATTGCACTTCCTGCATCGCCTCAGGCCATGCTCTCATTCTCATTCTTTCTTTCTTTCTTTTTCTCTCTTTCTTCGATACTCGAGTTTGTTTTTATTAGTTTCTAGTCAGAGCTAATTTAACACTTGCTACCCCCTCTAGTTCTCTCTGCCATCTTCTAGTTCCCTGCCCCCGTCCTCTAGTTTCCTCCACCCTCCTTCAGTTTCCTCTACCCTCCTTCAGTAAACCCCTTCACCCACCCTAGTTTCCCAACCTCCTCCTAGTTCCTCCACCCTACTCACGGTGTATCCAACTCTAGTTCCCTGTCTCTTATTCCACCCATTTTATTCTTGTTTCTCCCACCTTCCCTTAGTTCTCCTGCCTTTTCTCTAGTTCTCCCTCTTGCATCCCCCTCCATTAGTTTCCCCTATTTTTCCCTAATTCTCCCTTTCAGTAGATCCGCACTGTGCTCCCTTGTTTCCCCCGCCCTCCATAAGTTCTCTCACCGTCCTCTAATTCCCTCTCTCCCTAGTTCACCTCCCTAGTTTCACCTCCTATTCCACCCCCTCACTCTCTACTTTCTCTTAGTTTCCCCACCCCTTTTCTTAGTTTCCCCGCTTCCTCCTACTTCCCTTTCTCCCCAGTGCGCAGTTTGCTTGCGTTTTTTTTACCATGAGCGCTTTCTTGGCAGGTTTATGTAAGGCAGTCATTGGATCCGTAAAACCATTTACTCACACATTTTACCGTGAAGTCGTCCAATCTGCAAACTTTGAAGAAACTTCAACATGCTTCGACATGCTTCATGCCGAATGCATGAGAGTTTCGGGCGTTGGTTTTTCGCTTTGATTTTGCGTTGGCTTCAAAAAATTTGGCAACAGGGTCAACCAATTTAAAAATTCAATAGAATTCAAAACGTTGAGGATTTTTCGGGTTGTTTCAATAACCTGGTAACAAATTTCGAAACAGTGCTTCATATGAATGCACGTTGGGAAAAACTCGCATGTTTAAAAAGATTAGTGTACGAATATCAATCTTATTTTGCTGTACGTTGCATGCATCTTAATCATGAATGTTTCTTGTGGCACCAATGCCGTGAGAACCTAATTTTAAAGCTTAAATTGGATCGTTTCATCATGATGAATCTTCGGCTTTAAAGAAGACCGGTTTCTCAATTAAATTTTCTGACGCTGGTTTGAAGTTTTAAACTTCTCGATGTGTGATGGATTGCAATTTAGGCTTCACCGACGCACCACAGTTACAGCTGCAGCACCACAGTTACAGCTGCAGCACCGCAGTTACAGCTGCAGCACCGCATTTACAGCTGCAGCACCACAGTTACAGCTGCAGCACCACAGTTACAGCTGCAGCACCACAGTTACAGCTGCAGCACCACAGTTACAGCTGCAGCACCACAGTTACAGCTGCAGCACCACAGTTACAGCTGCAGCACCGCATTTACAGCTGCAGCACCACAGTTACAGCTGCAGCACCGCATTTACAGCTGCAGCACCACAGTTACAGCTGCAGCACCACAGTTACAGCTGCAGCACCACAGTTAGAGCTGCAGCACCACAGTTACAGCTGCATCACCGCAGTTACAGCTGCATCACCACAGTTACAGCTGCAGCACCGCAGTTACAGCTGCAGCACCACAGTTACAGCTGCAGCCCCGCATCTACAGCTGTAGCGCACCAGCTGTAAACAAATCTGACACAGCCCCACCACAGTCACACATGCCCGGGCAGCACGGCGATATTTACAAGCAGTTCAATATCTTGAAGAGAATAAGCTGCCTCAAGAAAACTATTTGGACTCGTGCTGAGTCGCTCAGTCGTAGAATATAGTACGCACCCTCATGATTTGTTTACTGTTTAATAAAAAGAAGTCGCACTTTCAAGTGAGTGTATATAATTGAAGTGTTGTTTTAATATCCCTTTAATGAGTTGTGTGATGTTCTTCGTTAAATTTTACAAATCCCCATGTGGAGAAAATTTTGCGGTTAGAAAATGCACAATATTTGATTCCAATTTCAACTCGAACATCAATTTTACGTGTAGCATAATGTTCCTCGAAAAATTTGACGTATGACCGTGTGAGAAAACTCTTGCAGTTCGATCTGCAGCAAACGCGGCGGTCCCGTCACGCCGAAGCGACAGAGTGAATCGTTTGTTTTTCAGGTCGCCGATGCGCAAGAGCGGGAATAAAAGAAACTTGCGAAAACTCGTGTATCAAGCGAAGATCGTTTATGGGACACTCATGTGAAGACAAAATAGACTTCAGCTTGAAGCAAATCTCTTGATGCAAAATGGACATCAGCTCGATCCCAGCTGATGATCAGCTTGGGTCGAATGAAAAGTTCTCGGACAGAGAAAAAGTTAATTTGTAGAGTGGGTTTGGATTATCACAACTGTAGAGGGTTGTGCAGGAGTGGGGAGTCAAACTCAGCAGCGGAGTAGCGGAGAGTTTGTTAGTTAGTTGCAGTAAATTAATGTGTGCCATTTATGTTGCTTGCTTGCTCCTCGTTGTCGAAGCTTCGATGCGGAAAATTCACACTTAAATGGATATTTTTATCTTTGTTTGTAAATGAGAGTAAGTTGCTATCAATTATAAGATGCCATTTATGCTGAATACAGGAATATTCTACTTTCGTCTTTGATATCTATGTAAGAAATTTCTTTCAAAATGGGCATTAATGTCGAATACATATTATAGTTCATTTTGTGCATTAAATATTTCCAAGCTTGTTCGTTCTTAAAACAAATTTTTCAAACATCGGCAATTCGCAGGATTTGACTTTCTAATACCACAGTAGTGCAGTTTGGTCTTGAGCAACGAAATTAATTTACTTCATAAAAATGAAAGAGCAAGATAATCTACTTTAATCATTTCATTATTTAAGGTAAATATTCGAATAAAACCTAATTTCAAACGTTTCGGCTACAGGCCATCAGTTGCAGTTGGCGGCGTCAAACCTAATTTGACGCCGAAACGTTTGAAATTAGGTTTTATTCGAATATTTACCTTAAATAATGAAATGAAAAAAGTAGCTTATCTTGCTCTTTCATTTTTATTACGATTGCTACGGCTCCCTGATGACTTTTATAATTTACATCATAAACATTTCGATGTCAAAAGCCTAGACACATCAGCTCATCATTACCATCACAAAGTAAACTAACAAAAAACTTACTACACGATGAGTGAGCTGAAGTATCTTAGATAGTGTGCAAGTTTAGAATTAATTCCATGACACTGTCATGCTTGGACTTTCCCATAGCAACATATATCGTCCTGATCATATTTCTTCTATTTTGATGTATTGTGCAAAATTGTTAATAATGAAATGATAATGGATATTTTCAATGAACAAGGTATGAGATAGTAGAAAGGTCCAATAGAGTGAGGGAATATTTTGACGCTCCAAACATTGCAAGCATCAAGTTCAAAAAACCTACATTCAGCCGCCAAATCATCGCCGCAGTACATACCCTGCTCACAGGAAACTGCTGGGTTCCGGCGGAAAATGTAATAGAAGCTTTCAAAAACGAGAATTTTCCGAGCATTCATATGTCACTGCATCAAACGAAAATTGGTACAATTTATTCATTACAAAACATGCAAAACATACGCCTTCGAAAAACCTGCATGAAAGCGTCGTAACACATGCATGAAAGCAGTGTGAAAAGAAGCAAAAAATGATAACGCAGAACAAAACACTGCTTCAGTCATGACAACGCGCCTGCCCACACCGCATCCTGCGCGACATCATCGACGCTGTTTGCTACCTCTGGCGCGCATGCGTCACGCGGGGCACCTTGTCACATCCTGCGGTCATTTCCTATAGATTAAATTAGCTTGGGTAAAATTATGTGCGTCAACTATAGTAAAATAGTTAAATTCGTCATCCAGGGCAAAACACACTCGCTATCCAAGGCAAAATACTTACATTAGTCATCTGTGAAAAAATAATTACACATGTCATCAGTGGTCAAATTCATTCGTTGTCCATGGCAAAATGCTGTCATTTTTCATCCAAGCAAATGTTTCCATTCGTCATGCATGGTAAAATATAGAGCGTCGCAAAAAAAATGTACTCATCCTTCGACTGACGGTTTCTCAGAAATTTGTGGTTCTTGTTTCATGTGCAACTAAGATTTCTTTATGAATATTAAATTTTTTCAAATTGAATGTTCTATTTTCCATATTATTCAATAAACTCATATTTATGTCAATAATGACCAACATTAAAAAATTAAATGAGTATTGACCAGTCAAAGAGTGAGTACATATTTTTAGGGGACACCCTGGTGTAAAAATGCTCCAAAAGCTCAGTCACTAGAACATAGTTCTTGATGCAATGTAATTTTAATTCGTCTAGTTTTATGTAAGGTATATCTTAGTTATGAGGATAAAATATCGGCCCTAAGATATTGGTGAAAGTTGTCTTTACTCGCAGTTGCAAATTTTTGGGGCGATTGGACATGACCGTCCACAATATACGCCAGGTACCTATTCAAAATTTGAATTATAACAAAGCCTAATTGCAAACCCACGAAATAAGCGCAGTTGATTGTTATTTGATTCCAATTAGGATTATAAGAAAGTGAACGATCTTGACTAAGTTTTGTGTTTTAATGATTTTATTGAGAATGGTTACTATGAAATGTGTGACTGGAAGTTGGTTCACCCGATACAATTGTGTCTTACTTTCCATGTGAATGTTTGCTTTTACCTACATATGTCTCTGAAGCTTAGATGAAATGAAATTATTTGAATAGAATAGAACAGAATAATGGTATTGAATAGAATAGAGGAACATAGCTGAGCAGAGCAACAGGGCAGAGCAAAACAAAGCAGAGCGGAACAGAACAGAGCACAGCACATCAGAGGAGAGCAGAACAGAGCAAAGCAAAGAAGGGTAAAGAAGAACAGAGCAGAAATGAGCCCAACGGAACAGAGCAGAACAGACAAGAGTAAAGCAGAGTAGAACAAAACAGCGCTGCATTAAATTTGACAACAAAAAAGGAGCGGATCGAGTGTCACGTTCCCCGGTTGCTCCCCCAAGTCTCGTGACGTCAGACGCAAATCACGCTGTCACCAATGGACTATATTTACAGTAATCAGTTTTTACGCACGAGTACCAGTAAATTCATTTTATCGCAACATCTCGTACAGGAATGTGGTATGAGATGTGCAGGAAAGTATTCCCTTGATTTGACATTTTTCCGAATTATCAGAGATACTAGTCGCTACCAGATATTTTTCGCCAAATGTTATCAGGTGAGGTGTGAATGCTAGAATAGTATGGATGTGACTCATTTGAACACGAAATAAATTTTTAGCTACATTTGTAGGAATTCATACTTTGGGGTTTATGTGTTTCTCTCATACATGTACGCTACTGAAAACTGATAGACTTATTTTCACTGGTCTCAAGTTCCATGGTTGATGCGTACGGAAATATTTATTGTGATAGGGACTTCATTTTTTACGCTGACCCAAATTCATCCAATTTATGGTACTATGGTTTATTATTTTACTTGAGCGCATCGATCGATAAATAGCGTACTTAAGTTATAAGTGATCTGAGAATTGATCGGCAAATTCCTGAGATTGAAATTAATATTTTAAGATAAATATGTACACTCTCTCTCTTTCATTCATCAGCATTCCGTGAGTTAAGACACTATTTATATAGTACCATGTGTTAATATGAGCTGAAATATTCTAAATTCTGTCATTACGTGCATTAAGAGACTAGTGACCTTAAATATCATGACACTAAGACTTTAAATTCCGTTTATTTTTCGCCCTTTTTAGACATCTTTTACAATTTTTGTTCTTTGTTATATTTCGTTTATTACTTTTTCATAGCTTCTCTTCAACAGCGTTTATGTCAAGGAGATGGGAGGAGAAAAGGAAGCGAAAAAATTTCAAAAATAGAAGTTCACAATTTGAACATAGCTGTTGAATATTTGGCTAAGTCTTGAATTGTAAAATTCATCATAATAACTCTTATTATTATAGAAGTTTGTTATTATAAAAGGGAACATTCTAGAATGTTCTCTTTTATATTGGTTCTTTTTTTATATTGCGTATTAGATTTCCTAAAAATCGCCCTTTTAATTCTATTAAGTTTGTCATTTCCTCTAACTTACCATACTATATGTATGACTGAACAATGGGTGACTCCATCGGTGTAATCCTTTTATATCCTTTGTATTTATAAACGTGAACACATATCCTACCCGGTATTTTATTTCGGAAGTGATATCAATCATATATTTTTACAACCGCGCGAATTCTCCAACTAGAACGTGCGTTTGTGAAGTTTCATTAAGCGTTTTTAGCTTTTTGGCGTTGATGTCGTTTATGGCTTTTGTGGCGTTTTGATGTTTTGGGCGTTTATGACGTTTTAAGCAGCTATGGGTTTTTTACTTATTAACATTTTATGACGTTTTAGACTTTTATGACATTTATGGCGTGTTTTACTCTTTTACACTTGTGGCGTTTTAGGCGCTTATAGCGTTTATGGCACTTTTGATTTTTTGGCGTCTTTTTTAAGAGAGAGTGCGTGCAGCGGGCAGGAAGTGTGCCACCGCTAGACGGCCTTGGGGCCGGAAGCGAACAAAAATTCCAACTCAAACTTTCACTCGGAGCTTCGAGTGAAATTTTACATGAACTTGGAAAATTCTACTAAAAAAGTATGCGAATTTTTCAGTCTAAAGAGATGTGTATTTCTGTATCACAGAAATACACATCTCTTTAGACTGAAAAATTGACATTGTGAAATAAGAGTCCGATGCAAGGAGTCAGTTTACAGAGGTGCAATCAAGAGATACCGAATTCCTTATAGGCTGATTAAAATTAATGAACAGATGCACGACATTTGGAATCCAGGCTTCGGTACAACGTACGTAAACAACGCATGGGAAAATAAAGTGTTCCAAAGAGGCTTTTTATATTCAAAACGTAGGTGTTCACGTATCATGTTTACGTAGACATCCATAAAAGCCCCGAATAATTAACGTTAAATTCTCGCATAAGCTTTAATTATATACAAACGACTCGTGCTCACAGGCCAATGACTTCTAAACTATATCCAATCTTCACAAATTGCTGGTGTTACAAATGCTGTGTTAGTACAAAACTCAAAATTACGAGCACTATGGCAGTATTTGGAGGCGTAAGAGAGAAAAAAACTTCAAAAATTAACATAAATGCAATATTTTTCAATGCGAAAGTACCTAAACTCGGGAATTACAAGCACAAATGAACAAGATTTCAGCATGAATGCAGGAGTCGATCGTAAAAATCGTAACTCGAAAAGTTTATGCTGTCTTCCTTCAACTTTTATAATGCTGTCATTTCGCATTGTAACTAATCATAACTGCACGACCATGACACACTGTGACCATTGCGACTGTCACTGAGGTTGATAGTAAGATCATAATTTGTCGCTGCATTTTCTTTTTCCCGTACGAACGCAAGTGCATCACTTGCTGACAAACATATTACACGCTATGAATTTCCCATAAGCTCCTATTGCTTTTAATAAAACTTCTCACATGTACGTCACTTGATACCCAACTATTTCCGTAAGCCTTGAACTTGAATGTCGTACAAATACATCAGAATGAGTCGTGTAGTGCAGCTCACCTTCTCGTCCCATGTTATGACGAGAGAGAGCAATTTTCTCGCGTGTTTAGGTAGGTCTGCCAAGCGACTTGCGAATACTCTTCAGTATACTCGCCCTAAATTGCGAAGAAAAATGAAAGGATACATGGTGCGTGGAAATACAAAGATGATAAGAAAACATCAACAGCGTTCATCAATTTACGCGCTCTGAGGCCTCGTGCGTTAACTGACTTTGACAACGAGGCCTCTCATCATGTGTAGATTCCACATACTTGTGAGATCCCTCAGGTGATTATGTTAATCAAACTCATGTTTTCTCGTAATTTGTATGATAATTAGAGAGCGGCGTTTGGGCTTCATTCTCTCTTCAATATACAGCCCGGGCCCTCGCTATACAGAAGGGCTCTCACTATACAGACCTCACTACACTCAGCCACACAGAGACGCCTTGTGTTTAGAGAAGACCTTCCCTCTACAGCAGCACCTCTCTTTCGCCCCTCCGCCGCTGTCGAAATTCCTAAGCAGCGATAGCTTATCACTCCAAGTCTTGCTTAATATACACTCGACTTAGCGCCTACGCTAAATGGACTCTGGGATATACGCGGTGCGACAGCCAATCCTGTTATTTTTATAAATCTGTGGAAGCCCAAAAACGCAGGATTGACTGCCAATGAATCTCACATAAGCTACTACAATCCTGCAATTCTCGAAAACACAATCCTACATTTTTGAGAATTCTGTGCAAGCCTAAAAAGGGAAGAATTGACTGCCGTACTCTGTACACAATGCTCATTCCCCTTTACGTGTATTATGTCACTAAATATTTAGTTCATTTCATTAAAAACTCACAGGTCTTTCTACGTGTGTGATGTAATTTTCCTATCGTGATTTTCCTGTTTGGTGGCAAGCTAAGGAAAGGAAATAATGTGTGAAACACACACTGTGGCTTGTTGTTGTGTTGTCAAAAAGTGTTCAACTTACTATCATCTCTATCATCAATCCCATTTATGTTTGTTTTATATCGGTTAAACTTATTGAACACATAAGTCTTATACACGAGTGTGTTGGGTATGTTAACGATGCTCGAGCAATTGTATTATGTTTCTTTTCAGGTTGTGATGTATTCCGCAGCAACGCTTGCTAAAAAAAATATAATTTCAATAGAAAAAATATCAATTCCAACATACGCTGCGGTGAGATGAAAACCACCCAAAATGATCCGTTATAATTGGTGCCGTAACGGTGGAATATCGCAACCTAATAAGCAACGTAATAATTGTGTGTTTGTATTTGTGTGTTGTGTCCGGTTGTGGATTGTGCACATTTGTGCGTTGAGTCCAATTCTGTGTCTTGCCCATTTGTGTGGCGGGCCAATTTTGGGATTGTGCACTTATTTGCGTTGAGTCCAATTGTGTATTGCGTACATTTGTGTGTTGGGCCCATTGGTGTGTTTAGCAGGTGAGTTTTACTCATAGGTCACGTGTTTGTTGACCGTATTTCTTTCGCTCAAATAAATTTTTACTATCCACTTCAAGTGCCGTACAATCAGGCATGATTCACACTGGCGTGATAAACTGGAGGTCAACAAAATATTTAAAAGATGAAAATGAGCTCCAATACTACACATTAAATAGCATCAATTGAAATAACAATCACACGTAAATTTTACCACGTCTGATTGCTGGAAAATTCGCAATATTCGAACCCGAACTTAGAAAATATTTTAAAAGAATAGCTTTCCCTTTCCATATCCGCGATGCAAAGACCAGGTCAACTTAAAAATACAAACACGCGACACGACGCCCGTTTACTCCTAACTTTACGACCTAATATAAGTATGGTGCGTATCAGTGATACCCTCAGCAAAGGTTGACAATGGCGTTAACTTTTCCGCTTGTCAGCCGTTCTTGAATGACTCATGATGTGGTCAACGATTATTTTTTAGAACGACCTTACATCCTGATGATATGCGGCTGAAAATGCCGCAACAAGCAAGAGGGCTTCATCTTGCTACTAAAAACGAGGGTGCTTACATCATGTGTTCATGACTTTATGGGATTCATTAATAAAACAATGTTTTTGAATGAATTTAAGCATATAATAAACAGCTCTTCATCTCGTCCCAGAGAATCACAGCAAGCGGCATCACACTGCTAATCTAACACAGTGACTTTCTTGCAGTCGACAAGATTAATTTTAATTGACAAACGAGGCAAAATAAGGAAGGTAACGACAACTGCAAGCATGATGCGACTTTCATGCAGTCGACAAAATCAATTCTCAGTTCGACAAATTAGGCGGTAAATAGAAGGCATGAGCGCAACTGCAAGCACGTCTTCAAATAATCATATTATTAGTGCGTTTTGTCAGGTGTTTGAAGCCAGCGTGTAAACTTGGCGGCTGTATCTCGCCGTGTGGGGTCTACATGACGTCACACCTTCCCACCGTTACACCCAGTTCTAATTTTTCTCAGGCGCATCAATGATTTTAGCAGCCCAAGTATACTATCTGCACTGGGCGGTAAAATCGTAAATACTCCAGCGAAAAAGTTAAACTAGGAAAATATGGAGCAATCTTCGATATAATGCTTCTGCCAAAACTATCTAAAACTAGTTCGAATTTGACGTGTAGAATGAGCATGAGCAGTGAACGTCACGGTAAATAAATCTATGTTAAAGTGTACTTTCTAGGTGTTGTAATGGATGAGCGGCAAAAATATGAACTCTGATATTAAAGACAATGATTGTGTAATTCACTAAATTATCTTTACGCAACGTTCATTTTAGGAACGAAGATTGAATCATTGATACATTCCCATTCGCTATAACAAAACCAGGGAAATGATAAAATTATTTACAAGCTGTGTTCATTTTAGGAACGAAGATTGGATCATTGATTGATTTTCATTTAAAATCACTGTCATTTGATATTAGAGTTCACAATTTTGTAGCCTCACCTGTGTTCAACTTTAGAATTTAAAAATCACATTTGATTAGCAATTAAAATCACATATCAAAAACCACAATAATTAAAATCAGATATGAAAGCAACTGGAAATATTTTCGTGACAGATAAAACCTTCGAAGCTGTCAACAGCAACGGTAGGGTTTTTTCCATATGGCACTTTGCAGATGATAGACTTGTCCGAAGTCGAACATCAAAGTATTGTAAAACTCGATGAAATTGCTGGAGTAAAACAAATGTAAAGCTTCAACATAAAGTTCTTGGGAGAATTGATGAGGGAAACTATCTCATTGCAACGCATTCCTAAATTACTAATAAAAAAGCCTTGACTATTGATGTAGACTGCCAAATTCAGTCTGTATATCTGGCACACAGATGATTCTTATTGTTTCTCGTAAATCAGATAACACGTTTGAGCGAGACGTTAGAGAAAATTACCGGATTTCAATAATCATAAAAAATAAAATTTTCAAAAGTTCATTGATTCAGGTTTTATTCCACTTATTATCCATGTTCTGCTGTTTATATTTTTAATATTTAGCGTTTTCAGTTGTTCTTATTAATAAATAAAAGTTCTGCGGTATCGATGGAGCTAATCTCATGTGCTCCTAGCCGAATGCTCTTCAATATTTTTTTTAAAGTGACGTCATGAAGTCTAGGTTTTTTCTTTAAAAAAGCTGACCTGCTTGAATGCCTCCTCAGGTCCTACATGATAATGTTAAAATGACTACAATAAATGCCGTAGAATAAGTGAATATTTTTGTTGAGCAATCTACGACGCTCACCGAATTCTGAATAAACGAGCCTGGTAAATATTTTTTTAATATTTCATTTCATTATAAATATGACAGAAACGATATTTTAAAGAAACTTGAGGCTTCAATTTGAAAAGAAAAAAGACAAAGTCATGATTGAAGAAATTTTAATAACACGGTCAGTATTTATAAGAAGCAATTTTAGCGACATCAGAATGAAATTTGAGGCTATAATTCTGAGAAACAAGCGGCCATTAATGCACAAATGCGGTAAAAATTTTAATGCGAAAATTTGAGTAACACCAAAATAGCAACAAAATTTTAGTGCCATAAAATAGGGATGGGCAGCAAAACACGAGGCAAGAGCGACAATGGATGAAACAACAGCTCTCATGGAGCCAAAAAAAAAATGAGAATGAGACAGGAGCGAGGAAAAATGTGTTGATGTACTTAAAAGAAACAAGGAAAAAGATAGATGCAATGAAAAAGTACAGCATGTATAATTATTTATATGTTCTAGATGCATTTGTATTTCATTGTAAATTCGAAAGGAAAGATCACAGTTCTATGATACTACGACCAAAGAAGCACAAACTTAACTAAAATTCCAAAAAGAAAACATAAAAATAAATTTTGGACTCGACACTAATGCCATGCAAAAAATCAACTGAGATGCTAGCAAAAATAAAGAAAATACTGCAGAATTTGAAAAATATAAATACAAAAATGTGAAAACCTAGAAAATACACCAGAATTCAATGGCAAATCGAAACAAACGAAGAAGAGCCTGAATTTAGCACACACAGGAACTGACACAAAGGCAGCTCGTCTGTGGCGCTCTGAGGGGCGTCTCCTGCAGGCCAATGTCACCCGCACTGTGATGTGGTGTGGTGTGGTGAGGTTGTAGTGGTATGGTGAGGTTGTAGTGGTGTGGTGGTGTGGTGTTGTGAGGTGTTGTAGTGTGGTGTGGTGTAGTGGTAAGTGGACGTGTGATGGCGTCGTGGCGTGGTGAGAGTGTGGTTGTGTTATGGTAGTACGGTGGTGTGTCGTATTGTGGTGTAATGATGGTGTATTGTGGTTCAGTGGTGTGGTACAGTGGTAATGCAGTGGTGTGGTTGTGTGCACTGTTATCGTGGTCTTGTTCAGATTGTGTCCATGAGCTTACCTTTCTGTCTAACTTAGCCTTTGTCAAGGTACTTAACTGACAAACTTAGGCAATGTATAGACATATTAATTATTAATTAACTTAATCTTTGACAAGGCACTTAACCTCTGAACTTAAACGTTGTACTGGCTCTTAACTTAATTGATTAACTTAGCCTTTGACTGGACCCCTAACTTAGCTTGTTCACTTAATCTATATCTAAGTCCTTCACTTAATTTATGTATTTTTACATTATTTTCTTTTCTAATTTCTCGACCTTACGAAATTGTTCCAGTTCATCGCGCGTTAAAAGACGAAGAAAATTACTGATCATCTTTACTAAAACACTCCCTAAAATTCAATATCACTCTATTTCTAAAAAGCAACGTTTCGACGTTCTTACGTCATCATCAGGCTGAAAAATACAGAGTAAATTTACAGTCACAATACTAAGAAATGCAAATCAAGAGCAAAAAACAAAAACAGAGTCTGACGATATAAAAAGAAAAAATATCTAACACAGATCACATTACGGAAAGACTAGAGGCAAATTTGTACAAAAGGAAGACTGATCTCTAGATGACTAGTTAAAATTGAGGTACAGCTACGTGTTCACAGCACCAGAGGCAAGGCCAAAATGAACGAACAAGAGGCTTCAAACTTCTAGCCTACAGTCCTATTGAATAGTTTCAGAGCAAAAAAATCTATGGTGTTTTCATTGAGGGACGGTTTGAATTGATGAATATGTAAGGCTTCTATTATTTGAATATGTTCTTTTTTAACGACATGATTTAAAATTTTGGTATTTGAAAAAAGATCTTCGTTTGAGGGTTTGGAACTATGTTCAAGACGAAAGTGATTGAA
>JACJUY010011049.1:2928-15205 GCA_014220935.1 Platorchestia sp. MABIK
TATATTGTTCTCCACATCATTATGTCATGTTATTCAGCTCAATAAAGATGCAATGTAAAAAATATGTGCCATTCCCCATCCAAACAAAGATCTTACTATGGTTATTTTCCCATATATAATATTCATGAATAGTTATATTTTATTTACCCTACAATAATTTTTATTTTGAAATTTTTATGAAATTTTAATTCTGAACAGCAAAGTAAATAGTCAAGATCTTTGTTCATCCGGCAATATGGTAGGGGTTATCATTTTAAAAAAAATCCAGACTTTTTATTTAAACCCCCTAAAAAACGTCCTTGCATTTCAAATATTTGTCCTTGAAATATCCTTGAATTGTCCTTGTATAAAATTTTTCAAACTCTGTGGCAACCCTGATACTCTCAGGTTATCACCTATGCTCTAACTCTGCTATTACCTTTGCTCTAACTCTGCTATTACCTATGCTCTAAGTCTGCTATTACCTATGCTCTAAGTCTGCTATTACCTATGCTCTCACACTATCACCCATGCTCTCAAGTCTATCTGAAAGCACAGCGATCACTGGAGCCTTGCAGAACGTGTCAAATGCAATCTAATATCTGAGGTCAAACGAACATGCAAAAGAAACTGGGCTCACGCTGTTGTCAGTTGAGTCCCTCAGTACCTGACAACAAGACGTGTACCTAAGCACCTGACAACCACAAGACTTGTACCTAAGCACCTGACAACAATAAGACCTGTACCTAAGCACCTGACAACAATAAGACCTGTACCTAAGCACCTGACAACAATAAAACCTGTACCTAAGCACCTGACAACAAGTTGATGCCCACTTGAGGTATCTAACAATAAACTCAAGCTACTTGCCAATAAATTCATGCGTATCTGATGTACTTGACAGTAAGCTGATGTGTACCAAAGGAGCCTGACAATAAATAAGTTTATGTGCACCTAAGGTACTTGAAAATTAGTGCATGTGTACATGAGGATTCTAAAATAACAGGTTCATGAGCACCTGAAATCCCCAACAAAAAGTTCATAAGCACTGGACAATAAGTTCCCGCATACCTAAGGAGCTTGACAATAATAAGTCCATGTACACTGGGAACACTCAACAGAAAGTTGAGGCATACCTGACGCTGCGCAGGCCAGCAGCAGCGATGGCGCGCGGCAGACATGATGCGTACACCGCGCGCAGGTCGAGGCGCTGCTCGAATCCCATGTCGCGCAGCAGCATCGACAGCACCTCCTCTGGTGCGCTCACCTGCAACACTAAACTTCATCAGCACACACATTTATGCGATGCTACAATTAGAAATCTTACCTAATAATACCCTTGGTGTGTGTGTTTATTAACTTATATATTTGTTCAGTGTCCGCCTCTTCTGTCTCTCTGTGGCGCTCATAAGGATGCTTAATGACCGTATTTGTGATACAAATTTCACTAGTGCACAAGTCCAGGGCTATGCAAATTAGTTAGGACAGTGGTGAAACATAGCAATTATTTGCTAAATTGAAGTTTCTTTAAAAACAACATGTCGATGGTATGAGAGTTGATATATTTGATAGCAGGTATGACCTCATCTCGCTTTTACATGCATTTGCACCTGATTTGGCATAGAATTGTTCAAAGTTGGTTACATTTGTGCCATTTTTTTATCATTGTACCAGACCTTAATAACAGCACCAATTAGCTTTTCATTGTCAAACATTCTTCTTTCTGGAGCCTACGTTTGATAATTGCCCATAAATTTTCTATGAGATATTGTGAGAAGAATTTCCAGGCCACTCAAAAACCGTCAGCCCCCTTTCTTCAGAGAATGCGAGCATTTTGCGTGAAGTATGGCACGAAGCGAGATCCTGCTGAAAATGCCATCCCCGTCAGGGAAGTCCCTTCTCATCATAGGAAGCAAGCGAGTCTGCAAAATTGCTTTGTGCAGATCGCATAATTGCAGACAAAATTGCCTTGTATTGCAGACATTTATGGGAAGTAAAATTGCAGACTTGCTTGCTTCCTATGATGAGAAGGGACTTCCCTGATGGGGATAGCATTTTCAGCAGGATCCCGCTCCGTGCCACTTCACGCAAAACGCTCGCATTCTTTGAAGAAAGGAGGCTGATGGTTTTTGAGTGGCCTGGAAATTCTCCTCACATTAGTTCATAGAAAATCTATAGGCGATAATCAAACGTAGGCTCCAGAAAGAAGAATGTTTGACAATGCAAAAGCTAATTGGTGCTGTTATTAAGGTCTGGTACAATGATAAAAAAAAAAGAAATGTGTTCAACTTTGATTGAATCTATGTCAAATCAAGTGCAAATGCATGTAAAAGCGAGAGGAGGTCATACCTTCTATCAAATATATCAACTCTCATCCTATCGACACGTTATTTTTAAATAAACTTCAATTTAGCAAATAATTGTTATATTTCACCACTGTCCAAACTAACTTACACGGCACTGTATAAGAATATTTTATTGCATGCACTATTAGGATGGATTTATTTGTTTGTCATTACATCTGGAGAATTTATTCAGGGAAAACATTGAATCCCATCATTTTTGATGGGCTGTGTACACTAGTCTGAATAAAAAGGAAGTGAGCATATGCTTCTTTTAGAGGATATTATATCTGTTCGTTTTACTTCCATTCATTTTTTTCTTTCAATGGACACTGATATCAATAGGTGAACAGTACATTTTCATCCTGCTTGCCCATGGAAGTAATAATTTTAAAAGCTTTTAAATTTTGACAATATCATACCATCAGTATTTTTACAGACTATTACTGCAAAACTTTCATATCATTCAGATAAATATACAGATAAAACACTATAAACATAACAATTTCCCAGTCTTTGAAACTGACAATCTGTACTTTAACAAGTTTAATAATGATCATGCAAAGGTTCCTGTACTAATTTTATAAAAAAACTGAGCATACAGATGTACACGGCAAGCTGATTAGGGAATTTAGAAATTCCTGTTGAGTTGACTGAGGTGAGACCTGGACATGGGAGATCACCTGAGCACTGTGGGCACAACTGGGGTCCTGCAGCAGCACGGTAGCTGCAGCAATAGCGGCGGGGTAAGCCTGAGGAGAAGACATATATTTAATCATACACTGAATCTATAATTTCCAGGGTAATCATGACAGTTTAGTACAAATCAAAACTTACATCAGCGTCATGGCAAACTTATCTCCATAAAAGGGCAACTCACAGAACCTGATTAAAACACAAAAATTGTATAACTGTGTAATATAAACTCCTGGTAAATATCATAGTGGGACACTGTTGAACGCGATCAAGAGTTTCTCCATTGACAGCAGAGCGTGTGTGAGAGTAGGGAATGAGGTGAGTGAGTGGTTCCCAGTTATGACAGGTGTGAGACAGGGATGTGTGATGTCGCCCATGGTTGTTTAATTTGTTTATGGATGGTGTGGTGAGGGAAGTGAATGCCAGAGTGTTGAGAAAAGGGGCGCAGTTGGTGGGATGAAATGGTGTGTATTGGGAAGTGTGTCAGCTGTTGTTTGCAGATGATACAGCGCTTGTGGCTGATTCAGAGGAAAAACTGAGGGGACTGGTTGCAGAGTTTGGTGGAGCGTGCGAAAGGCGTAAACTGAGGATAAATGTGAATAAAAGTAAGGTGATGAGATGTTCAAGAGGTGGAGTGTTTGGAACTTTGGATGTGAGGATGAATGGTGAAGTGTTAGAAGAGGTAGAGCATTTTAGGTACCTCGGGTCGGATGTGGCTATTAACGATAGTATGGAAGTAGAAGTGAGACATCGAGTGAGTGAAGGCTGTTAGACATTGGGTGCAATGAGGAAAGTTTTTGAATGTAGGAGTTTGAGTGTAAATGCTAATAGGGGACTGTATGAAAGTTTGATTGTGCCAGTTTTGTTGTATGGAGCAGAGTCCTGGGGTGCGAGAGTAGCTGAGAGGAGGAAGATGGATGTGTTTGAGATGAAGTGTTTGAGGAGCATGTATGGAGTGACAAGAAGAGATAGGATGAGGAATCAGGTTAGGAGGCAGACGGGGGTTATCAAAAAGCTGAGCAGGCGAGTGAATGAAAGAGTGCTTGGATGGTTTGGGCATGTTGAAAGAATGAATGTTGAGCGGCTGGTGAAAAAGATTTATATGTCGGAAGTGAGTGGTATTAGAGTGCGAGGTAGACCACGGATGTGTTGGATGGATGGGGTGAAGCGTGCTTTGTATGAAAGGGGTCTGACGGTGGATGTGGCGAGAGGGATGACTGCGGACAGAAGTGAGTGGGGGCAGTGCATAAGAAGGTTATTTTATTTTTGACGCTGTACTGGGGAGCTTGCCCGCGTGTGATGGGGTTGACCTGTCCTGTGCGGGGGGAGGGGCTGCACTCAATGAAGCGGTCGGGGTAAACCAGCTATGGCTGTCGGGCCTGACTGTGGAAGGTGGTTGTGCTGGGCTGCTGCTGATCCTGGCAGTTCTGGTGCGGCCAGTGCTGCCTCTCTCGCATCCTAGTGACTAAGGGTGTTGATTGTGGCCTGCTGTCGGCTACCCTCCCATAGGGAGGAGAGGCCTGGTATTTGTATGTATTTGTGTAAATATCATAGTAATCCAATTTGCAAAAGAATTAAACAGACAGAACTAGATCACTACCTAATTGCCAAAAAATGTGATAGAATTGAATAAATTCCAACTGATATCAGTAGCATAGTGCATAAATTGACATGTGAGAACCAACTCACAGCCTCCAGCAAGGCAGGATCCCTGCTGTAGAGATGGTGCTTTGCTGCCTCGTACATGACGCTGGCATGGCCGTAGCACCTCAACTCAGACCCAGCCTGCAAATACAACGAGTAGTAGTACACATAGGCAAATGAACCAGCCTGCAAATTCAAGTAGTACACATAGGCATCTGAGCCAGCCTGCCAACACAAGAAGTCATAGTAAACATGGGAAAATGAACCCCCCTGCTAACACAACAAGCAGTAGTAAACATAGGCAAATGAACCAGCCTGCCAACACAACAAGCAGTAGTAAACATGGGCAAAATTGCACAATTTTACAATATCATACAAAACAACTGGAAGGCTTGCAAGCTTCAATGAGAAAAAATATAAATAATGCCTAAAAACTGACATTACAACTATAATGAGTGCCTCTCACTGTGAGATGGCTTTAACAAAAAAGATTTATTTAGACCATTACAACAAATTGCAGTGAGATTAAATAGCAGCAGCAAGTATGAACAAGAATTTTTTTCGGAATTATCCTTGTTACAGCCTACACTGGATCATGAATTTGAAAAGCAATCCATCAAGCTTCTCCAGCCCTTACAAGAAAGGCTGCTCAGTTTGGTTATTATGTTATGAACCAGGAAGGCCAGACCTGTTCATTTCAAGTACTAAGATTACAAGCACAAGCTATACATCCACACAGAGGATCAAATACAGCTACACAAATTCTTTGCTTGGATCACATCTTAACTCTTAAACGGCAAGGATATCAGAAAGATCTTGTCTATAATGTCAAGTAATGCACGTACATTAAAAGGAAATAAATGAAGTATTAGTAATTCACATGCATCATATAGACAGGAAATTTTTTCTCTTTTCAGGGCTCAAAAAAGTTGATGAAATAGCATTATGCAAATATTCTTCCAGTGAGAAAAAAGTACCTACCTCATATTTCAATGCCATGACACTCCCAGCATAAGACACAAAATACCACACATATATAAAGACTCACAACATTGTTGATGATGTACAAGATGGTATTCAAGGCAGGGATTTTGTGTCGAGTCTCCCAGTCATCTAAGAGGAGCAGAACACCAGGCAGTAAGGTCCCAATATTAGAGCTTAAGTCATCCCGCTGGAAAGGGGAAATGAGGAAATAATTTCTTAACATGACAAAATTTTTAGAAAAATTCCTTACTCCAGTAAACAAATTGATGATTAATGCTTATTGATTAGCTCTTAAAAATATAATTCATTTATTTTTTTGTTAATTTTGAAAACATTCGTGCAGCCTTTGTTCATTAGAACTTTCAAATGACAGTGAAAGCAATATCTCAGCTTACAAATTTATTAGGGATATGAAGAAAATCTTAAATAGTCAAAAATATAATTCTTTAGGTGAAAGATTTTTAAACATAATTACAACTATCTATGTATAAATATTTTTAAATTTGTACTGTGAAATGACTGAAAAAAATTCTGGACCAATTTCTGTAATTCTTTAAACTAACATTAGCCAAGAAAATTGTTCCATAAAAATAATCAAATTTCATACTGCTTTGTCAAAGTCTATGAACACAGATGACATGCTAAAATTTGAAGAGGTGAAATAATTTATGCTTACAGAAATATTGAGACAAGCATGAACATTTGAACATAAATAAATTTGGATAAAAACAAGGTGCTACTTACAGGCAAGGCATGAAGTAACCACATCATGAATTCTTGACATCCAGGATCATTTTTCCATAGAGTTTTTGTGAAATGCAAGCTTATGTATGACAGTAGAGACTTGAGACAAGGCCCGAACCTGAAGTAAGAGTTTTCATCCATGGTATTTAGTGAATTTTGTTGATTAACTTCTGGGCTTGAAATTTTTGATGTCTTATCATCTTTGAAAATAGACTTTCTTGATTTGCCTTCCAAAACTTCCCAGCCAGTCAACCCTCCACTTGGCTGCAATAATAATGAAAGAATACGGAAAGCAGTCTGAGAAGCAGGCAGGGTGCTCCAGTCCCTTTCATTGTTGGTGTACTGTGTTGCAAGAACTATGCAATTTACACATGCAGCTTTTAACTCAAATGAAATAGTACACTCATCATTCTCTAGCTTTTTGAGTACTCCTTTCAGCATTTGCTCAACAGTAGATAAATTTCTCTCACATATTTGTAACACATGAGTGAAGTCATGCTTTTCATAAGGAATATCATCATTGTTTGACAGGATGGGAACTTTAGTGTTGTGAAATAATAAATCTAACTGAGTTGATAAATCTTTTTCCAGATCACCAAGTTCAGTTGAAGGCTCTTCAAGCCTTTGAATGAGTTGATTGCATGTTCTGAGTGAAAATTTGGTCTCCATGCTTATTTCAATGTATTGACAAATGAGTCACATTAAACCTGTAAAAAAAAATTTTCAAATTGTCAATTGAAAAATAATTCAACAATTACATGGCAAAATACATCTAATTTACATACACTCGTCAAGCCAAGCCTACTAACATCTAGGTTCAGCAAAATGTAACATAAAGCTTTGATTGTCAATAGCATATAATTTTCAGCTGTCCATTTTCACAAGTTCAACAGCACATTTTTTCAGGTCTTACAAATAGGTTCATTTTAATTTTGTAAGATATTTCCAAATTTCTGTTGCAAATTTAATAAAAAAAATAAGCACACTACATCCAATTTCCCTCAATATGATATTCTGCAGACTGATCATCAAGATACAATTCTCTCATTATAAAAGTTGGAGAAAATAAGTAGCATTCATCGCAGGAATTTTTTCGAGAATTATTACAGAATGTGAATTGAAAATTAACTTAATTTTTGATTTATTTATAATATATATATCCTACAAATACAGCCAATTATATCTTAACTCTAATTAATTAACAACAATTTTGACAGATGTTTATTCCATAAGATGTAAAAGAAACATGAAGTCAAGTCCAATCCTGCTGTGGTTGAGGAGGATCAAAGTAAATAAGGTTACATCAATTATCAATTGAGTCACATTGCTGATAAATTAGCTGTCCTACTACAAAAACCTCAACATAAAAAGCAGAGCCCTTGCTAAACAGTTTATATGCAATGAACATAGGTACTCTTAGTTGTTTCATATTAGCAAGAACAAACTTCTATTATGGCTCAACAACTGAGCATCTGATGAGTATTCTCAAAGTAAATTTTTAAAGCAAAGTAAACTACAGCTGATGATGATACCAAATTTTCTACTGCCCTACGTGAAGTGCCTACATGTAGTTCTTGTTCTTTTCTCTATTTCTTTAACTGGCAAGTCAATGCCCAATGTTCATGGTTCAAAATTAACTCCATCTTGTTTTAAAAACTAATTATTCTCAGTTCTATTATTTTAGACAGTTGAAATCCTAATTGACAAGCTTACTGTTTACAAACCTCAAAATATATTTTCCTTTTTTTAGTTTCTCTAAATTTGCTTTTTTTTAAATTTCCTTTCAAGTAAATTATAGGAAATTCTACAGTTTAATTTAACCACTTTTTTACTTTGTTTCATAATTGAAATTGATGACACAATGCAGGAATTTGCTAACCTGCTCTATCATTGCCATTTATGATATGTAGAAAAATCTTCTTATATGCTTCCCAAAGGATAAGACCTTGGCTTAAAATGAAGTCTTTACTCAAAATACTGAAAAAAAAAGCTTCTGAAACTTGTTGCTATGAGTCTATAAAAATAGAATAAATGCAACAATCAAGTAGGTTCTTCATCATATCCTTATTAATGCTCTAAATCATATCCTACAGACCAAATTCCAATGAAATATTAACCATACAACTTGAAAGTTTACTTTGCTTGTGAATGTTTTTAGGAATTTCAAGAACTGAAATGCTGAAAAAACCTTTGGTCAATATCGGGTTTAATGCGCTCACGGAAATTAAGAATTCTGTTCCAAAGAATCACTAAAGGAACACATTAAAGAACGTTTCACATATCTGACATTTTGCTAGCCGATGTGTAATTTTCGAATTATTTAACTTTGAAGTTATAGGCACGTCGGATATAAAAGTGAGGAACGGACACGTAAATATGCTGAAAAACGGTATTGACGTAACGATGAGTGAGGTTAGGGTAGGTTATGTTAGGTTAGTTCAATAAACTAGCCTAAATTAACATAAATCAATCAAAAAAAGCTTACCTGAACTTACCCAAACCGAGGCTGTTAATTTTGCGCCAAGAAGTGGGCGTCCCCCGCCAGAAAGATGGGCGTGACCCAACAATGCGGCGACTGAGCAACCGGCTATATAATGTTTTTCCTATCTGAACGTAATTATTGTTATATCTCAAAAATAACGAATCAGCAAGCAGAATGTAATTCGTGTCAGATAAAATGGGGGAACGAAATCAGATAAAATGAGCGTATCATCAGGAGTACCTCAGGGGTCGGTTCTGGGGCCGGTACTCTTCCTCATATACATAAACGATCTAGTGAACGAGTTAGAGTGTTCTACCCTCCTCTTTGCAGACGACGCGAAAATCTTTAAAGAGATTTCAACAGAAAATGATATTCTTGCCTTGCAGAGAGACCTTACTGGACTGCAGGGGTGAAGCAGGAAGTGGTTGCTGGATTTTAATCCCAATAAGTGTGTTACCATGCATATAGGCTATCGTAACCCTGGACATACTTATAACCTTGGCAGAAAACAACTCAAGAAATTGGACCTGGAGAAAGACCTTGGAGTCTTAATATCACCTGATCTCAAGCCGGTACATCATATTGGAAAGGTAGCAGCTAAGGGAAACAAGATGGTTGGACTCATAAAAAGAAATTTTCCAGACTTGGACGTGGAAAGTGGCAAAACTCTGTATTGTTTGGTAGTGAGACCACATCTTGAATATGCAGTGCAAAGCTGGTCACCTTATTACAGAGGAGACATTCAGGAACTGGAGAAGGTGCAGAGAAGAATGACCAGAATTATACCAGAACTGAAGACTGTGAGCTACTTGGAGTGATGCAAACGACTGGGGCTTCCGACACTAGATGAAAGAAGGAAGAGAGGTTATTTAATAGAAACCTACAAAATTTTGAGTGGTATGGAGAATGTTGATCATAGATTGTTCTTTGAGTACAGTGATGCTGTGGCAAGGTCCAACTCAAGAAAGCTTAAGAAGTGAGGTCACTGGAGAACCATAGCCAGAGCAAATTCATTCAGTGTAAGAGTTATCAATGACTGCAACTCTCTCCCAGAAGATATGGTGATGGCTGCAACCATTGGTGCCTTCAAGACCAGACTGGACCAGTGTGCCTGGTCCATGACTGAGTGAGGGAGGTACTGATATGTCCCACAGAGGAAGTATTGTCCCTGGAAAAGTTCACAGTGAGTGAATAAGGAAACAGTGAGTTTTAAGAAACGAATAAGGGATTATTTTGGGGAAAGTGTTTTGGTTTAACACACTTGTAAGATTAAGAGGTGGGAGCCCTGTAAGACAAAGTCTTAACCTCCCATGCTTTTTGAACAAGATTAGTTGAACTAGGTAAGTAAGTGTAAAACGTTTTTTAATGTGTTCCTTTAGTGTTTCATAGGAACAGAATTCTTAATTTCCGTGAGCGCATTAAACCCGATATTAACCAAACCTTTTTAAATTTAAAATCTAAACATATACTTAAAATTTTGACAGCATAAAAAGATCAAATATTTTTAAAATTATTTTTCCATTTTCACAACTAAATCTCGTAATAATTTAAATAATAATCCTGATCATTCACAATTAATATACACACTTTTCTCAAAGAAATTTCTACTCTGTGCACCTTTGCACGCTCAATTATTTCCAAACCTATCCTATGAATAAATTTTCAAGCCATCTGACAACCAAAATATTGTTTTGCCAATGGAAAATTTCATAAGTAGTAGGTAATTTATAAGACTTAAAATTATACTTGATCAATTTGCATACTTTATTGATCTCTCTTTTTAATTAACTGCTTGGTCTATGTGCTGTTTTACCCTACCACTTCCTTCACCAATTCAAGAGAAGAGTAGCTGCTGACCTTTGAAGAGTGAAGAATGACTGTAGCTCTTGAATAAATGAGACAAATTTGTCCGATGGTGCAGTCTGCAGTAGCTTCAGAAGTAGTAGTATTTGCATTGATTTGCTAGCGCTTCAGTAATTCGTACTATATCGCGCCGCAGGAGCTTCAGAAGCCACTCCATGTAACTCAAGTTACTCAACATCACAATGAGTTGATTCTACAAACTCATGAAAGAAGAATATAAATTAGGTTCAAAAGAGTGATACATTTGTGCAGTATTTCTTCAGCAATTTATTGTTGTAGGCTAATTTGATGCAGTATATATTTGAGGATTTGCTCAAATATGTAAATTTAATATTTCAGTAGAAGTGGTAGTCAGCTTTCAAACCAGATACAATATAAGGTATCACACAATGAGGCCTCTCGAATTATATGGTATTAAAAGTCACACTTAGAAAATGTCAGAAAACAACTTGAAAGTTTGGCGACAGTGAAACTCGTGTATCACAGTTGCTAATATAGTTATGCAACCGGTAAGTGACTCTCAGCACCTACGATTCATTCTTTAGGCAAAGGAAGTTTTGGGAATGACAAGGATGACCTACCTCATTTTTTTAGCATGGCGTTTGGTATTGTATGGTTCTGGAGACCTCGATAGCTACCTTACATCTTCTTCTTCTTCTTCTTTGGGGGTGATCCAGGAGGATCTTGAAAGTCGATGAATTTCTTCAGCAGAAGTCCGTGCAACCTGACAGCTTGTAGGGTACTTGAGAGCACAAGCAGCTCCAAAGAGCAGAGAAAAGTCAGGCTCACTTTAAGTGATGAATCTCACATGCATAAATCAATTAAAGAGATCACAAAGTCGTCCATCTGTTTGTTGAAGTTATGAAGCCAATCAAGGAATGGAGAATCCTTGCACAAACATAAGAGGAGTAATTACCACAGCCAAGAACATTTACAAGACAGAGTTCCAGATTGAATCTAGAGAGACACATGGTAAGGTTCACCCGAGCCAGGGCATACCTTGGGCATACCAACAGGAAGTGCTCAATCGTCTCAGGAGTGGAGCACTCTGGGCACAATGGGCTAGGGTACATATTAAATCTATTCAGGTGAGCAAAGACACCAACGTGTCCGACTCGGGATCGACTAACAATACACTGACCTTTCCTCATGAGGTTGACATCTAATCGAAACTCTGGCTTCCTGCTCAACTCAAAATGGTATCTCACCTTTCCAGAACTCTCCACCTGCCTCTGCCAGCACCCACTCCAATTGTTTATCATCCTCACCCTCAGCTGATTCACATTCTCCTCATAGCTGAATTGAGTCAGAGCTGATTTTGAATTTCTGTGGCCCAGTTTTGCACATCTATCAACAATTTCATTGCCTGCTATTCCTGTATGAGAGGGAATCCACTGAAGGTAGATGCTGGATAAGGCTTCAAGCAAAATTCTCTGGATATTCCTACTAACAGTTTTATATGATGGATAAACAAAATTAGAGATAATACTCAAGGCACTTCTAGAATCGGTAAAAATTATCACTTTTTGGTTTATAATGCTAC
>JACJUY010011051.1:0-13745 GCA_014220935.1 Platorchestia sp. MABIK
AACAAAATGGGTAAAATCGCCCTGTAAAATGCTAGATTTTGCATTTTGAAGCTATTTTTCCTGCTAGGTGATAGATTCCTACTTTAATGCTAAGTTGGCAACACTGCAGTCCAGTGTCATAGTTTGATTCGTTTCCCTCACAAAGTTTTTCGGCTTCGTCACACTTCCGCTCTATTGTCGTGTGATACCGTAATAAGCATGTATGAACAAGTAAGTATTCACTGTTTAGCAATCTTTATTTACCAACTGAGGTTTTTATCCCACTAAATCTAATTATAAATGATATTTTTCTCCATTCAAAGCCGTAAAATAGTAATATATTGTTGCATTTAGTCTCAGAAATAGCAGCATGAACGCAATCAGTATATGTATGTACTAACACACAATGTGCAGGAGAAGCTAACACGGCTCTTTTCGGTTTGGGGGTCTATCGAATTTTAATGTTTTTTTCGCCAAAGTAAGTATTTTGGTGTGAAAAACACGAAAATGATAACCATTTTGTGGAGAACTTTTTTATTAAGCTCATATTTATTATTATTTTATGAAAAAACTGCCGTTTCTCGGTACGTTTTCGCCACTCAAACTCACACAGACAAGAATCTATCATTTGTTGGTGAATGCCTCCCTGAGGTTTTTTTCATTTTTAGACTCTGCCATACACTCTCAAACATTCGAGTGTGTGCACCTGTTGCAGGGTCCACGAAGTTTTCACTATGATTAGCAGTGAGGTGTTTGAAATTAAACCCTTAGTTAGGAACACTTAATAAATAATTTCTCCACAAAATGATTATCATATTCGTATTTTCACACCAATATACACACTTTGGCGAAAAGAAAACATTAAAATTCGATAGGCCCCAAAACCGAGAAGATCCGCAAACACGCAACCAACTATAAGATTGTTAGACAATTTTTCAAACGTCTTAAAATAGAAGAAAAATGCAAGATTCGTAATGTACGGCGATTTACATGCCAAATTCAAAAAAATATTAGCTTCGTAATATTTGACGATTTACAAGCAAAATTAAAATAGAATTTTCAGCTACGTATTTATTAAATTTACAAAAACTTTAAATACACCTTCAACTTTATTTAATTGGTTTTATTTTTGTTAGCCTGTCACATACTTTAAGTAATGAAAATTGGGTCAAACTATATAGGTTTTAGTTGTAAAAGTATAATAATATGTCGCTTCTGTGTTCAACTATTCATGGAACATAGCTCTCAATTACTGAGCGTACGTGATTCATTGGGAATTAAAAGTAATAAATTCAGTTAGCGGGCCTGATTAACCGCTGTAATTCAACAGTTAGCTAACTAATTTCCTAACTATTCGATGATACTTTTACTTTCATGATTTATGGCTTTCATTTTTATGATAAAATACGTATTATGGGAAAGTATCGGCCGGATTTTGCCGATACCAATCCCAGTAAAAATGACCGATACTTGCCGACACCGATTCATCGGTACATCACTACTTTGAATACAGGAAACTACGTGTGCTATCAGAACAAAGCGAGCTATGACAGAAGCTGATGGAAAATGTCGTATGCTTTCAACTTTATACTTGTGATCATAATAGATATGAAACTAAATTTCTAGATCAATCATGAACGAAATTCCATTACGGAATCATAACGAACACGAAAAACCTGCTCGTTAACGTAATTAGGACCAGACCTGACCTGGCCACTGCAGCACATAACAGAAGAATTCTGTGAAACATGACACAGAATGAGAAGGCGAATTGCTCAGCCAAAAATGCGGAAAAGTCCAGACGGGCCGGGCCCAGCAATGTAAAGGTTTGGAACAACACGATAAAAACGTGCTCTTCCCTTAGATTACTTACCTAATAATTGGTCCTGGAATTCCGCCTCCACAAATGTCTAAATTCTACTCAGCGGAATGAGTCCTGAGTACTCCACGATAAGAGGATTCATCACTCCACTGTGTGAACAGCAAATCCTTCTAAATTTAAGCGCTAAATAAGTTTACTTCATTCTTGTGATTTTAACTGACAACTTTCGGTGAAATTATCAAAAGATTTTCAACATATTAAACTAACGAAAATAATTTACGTTAGTGATACGCTGTTCCTGTTTTGACACAATGAAAAAACTCGAAACATTTTTCACCGTAGCCAATCACAGGGCCGCGTTTTGCTGACACATCGTATGACGTCAAGAATTTCAATAGTTTCTATCTAACCAAACGTCAGTGAATATGAACAGATACAATGTTTATTAATAGTAACAGCAGTCACTAGAGGAAAAAACATTCTAGTAAATTTCAATTCAAATATCAGTACTCAATAGCTGATTCAACGGCAATTAGTTAGCCGCATGTAAAACATGGCACCGAGCTGCCGGATACTATAAGTTCTTCACAGTTTAAACCTCGTAGAATCCTTGTATCCTTGTAAATCTCGTATGTACTGCGCAAAATAAAAAGAGGAAAACGTACACCCAGATTTCATGCTGAATTCAGAAGTCCAAAATTGAGGAATTAATTCCACGTTTCCACTAAAGGTGATCGTCGTAAATCAACCGAGATCAGCTAAGAACTGGTTTAAAACTATAATCAAAATTGACGAAAATTCGTTGTTCAAAACTCTTCTATTATATGAGAATTCGCCAGTAAGTGAACCAAGAACAACTTGAGAAGTCGTTAGGACAACTCAGCAAGTTGACTACTGCAAACCCCTCGGTAATCACTGAAAACCCCTCGGTAACCCACAATGCGGGTTGCCCACCGGAGGTCACCAACAGTATTTCAACAGGCATTCGATAGAAATCAAATGAAACAAGCTCCACTTTGTCTTTTGTTCAATTTGAGTGGAATATTAAGCTTCAGCTGACCCATCACAATCAACATACTAGGGGTTATGATCATCCTGCCTAATGTCTAGTTAACGCTGACAACCACACACAGCTTGCTTTTGACAGTAACACATCCTTTGCAGCCATGAATTCCAGCAAGAAATCAAAACGGACGAGTTCCACATGGAGATGATCGAAGACGCCATTTGGAGAGTCCAGACAATACGCAGGGGACCTAGACAGGCCGAGGAATACAGGGAAGATTACACAGAAGGATAGACTTGCACAACAAAACACATGTGCAGCAGAATAGAGGACACAAAGAAGGAGATAGAAGAGTGTATGGAAAAAGAAGGCTGTCTAGAGAGGAGTACTCAGTAAAGAAGAGAGCTGGAGCAGCAGCAGCAGCAGCAGTCAAGTATAGGTTGCTATCGCCAGCTCTGAGTTTTCCGTTTACGGTGGCAGATAGCGCCGGCATCCGGCGGTCGCTGCGCCTCTTGTGTGTCTTGCTACGGTAATATCCCTATTCATTTGCTATTTCTGATATTTTCCATCCTTCTAAATATTGAAACCGATTCCTCGGCAAATTTATTTTTATTTTTCAAAAACACAGACATTAACCATTGTGGTGACAGTGTGTGGTGAAGTTTATATTCACAGTTCATTATTCAACTGAAATATCTCTTCGGAAAAATTTAAAAGAGAAAACCTGGCAAGAAGAGTATTGCAGACTAAACAATTATAAGGTTAGATTAAATTACAACTTATGTTTAAGTCACCCTAATCCCAATGATGTGTTTCCAAAAAAGGAAGACACTATTTGACATGGAGTTTAGGAAATAGGGAACTTATGCCGAAAGTGTTTTCATATCTTGAGCATAAAAACAGTAAGACTGAACCAAATATATGGAACATGATAAAATTTACCAAAAATAATAGGCGCTGATACAGGCCAGCATTGAATCTAAAAATGTCGGCTAGATGACAAAAGAATTGCTATTTTTTAACGAAAGGAAGACCTAACTAGCCTTCAACTCGGGACCTCGCATCTATCTTCTGAGCAAGGCTGGTGAGTCGGGACTCTGAATCATTATGAAGTGGTTATTCAACCGATTTTCAAAAACTTAAACTATTCGAAAAGGAAGCCAAATTTGATACATTGTAAAAAAAAGACAAGTCAAATATGTTAATTTAAAGCAGAGATATAGTCAATTAAAAAGTCGGGGACATTTTTGTGGGACACCCGGTATGGTATTGGTAATTGTGCATGTTTTATAAAATTTTTATATGGTTTTACTTATGCTTCATGGTCTATATGTCGAAGATGTGTAACAGGTATTTTAGCAGCTAATAAACTTTTCTCAGTAGGACTTATCTTTTCCTTTTCTATTTAAAGTATAAATTGATGATTAAATATGCCACAAAAATATGTTTGAAAATTGTGTACTGTTACTTACTCCAAACAATCAACATTGAGCTACATACTGTATTTTTTTCAATAAAGTTGTTAAAAACTCCAAAAAATCATAGTTATAGCTATAAAGTTATTTATAATTTTAAAATAGCCTGGTGATTCACTTGAAAGTGATAAAATACCATTATTGTTGATAGGTAACATAAAATAGGTGCCTATTGTGAATGTCAAGAAAATTTTCAGTTACTGCTACCAAGCCGGTGTCGGAGTCGGTGGAAATTTGCCGACTCCGACTCCTCAAGTGCAAAAATTGGCCCGACTCCGACTCCTCATGTGCAAAAATTGGCCCGACTCCGACTCCTCAAGTGCAAAAATTGGCCCGACTCAGACTCTTCAGCCCTGTTTCTGAGAGCACAAATTTTTACGGACTGTTAACGAAGCTCATGCATGTGCGATAGGTACATTTAGTCTGAGCTTTATCTTACTCAATAGCACGTTAAAATCTGTGTGGGCTCTTGCATTTCACTTGCTGTCTAGACACGGAAGAGTACGTCGAAAGGGACTAATAATTCGGTAAGGTTTAGATATTTTTGTTATTGTGTTATGAACTATTTAATACCGTGCAATATAATCCTTAAATTGATTTTGTGTATACGATAGGTTTTAGCATTTTCGTTGAATGTGTTTATTTTCGTTTATTAAAAGGCATAATGGTGAAATTCAAGTGCAATCAACTTTGTTTTTGAGCTAGATCCTAAGTGTGTTTGTATTATATTGTTACAGAAACCGTTTGGATAAGCCTGCGCGTTTTCGAATACCCTATACGCACCCAAAGAACCACGAAGTTCTTTACACGGACACAATAGTTGCATCGCTCGAAAAGAGAAACAAGTCGATGCACGCCGCTTTACGCACTTCCTACAAGCAACTACTTCTTACTCCGGCATTTCGGTGAAGGAGGAGTACGTCCACGCCAACATCCCTTTGGCACAGTTGCATGAAACCAGGCGTATAGACGTCAACATACTCGCCTCATGCTGATTGAAACAAGCGTTTAATTTTCAAAGGGAAACTATTATGCCAATCTATTCTTATAGGGGAATTTGACCGCGTCATCTTACAGCTAAAATAGAGAACTCGTGTCACTATGTTGGCACCGAGTTTAACAATGAAGACCGCTAACCTACCCCTACAGTGCGGGCTCCCAACCTTTTATTCGCCCCGCACGCCTTAAGAAATTTTGCTCGAACCTCGCCAGCCCATGAAAGAAAGATGCCAACATGTAGCCAATATCCTATTATTTACCTGGACTTTTCTCGCACCGCCTGGAATATCGCCTGGCACCCCCACGGGATGCGAGCACCCCAGGTGTGAAACTTCTGCCCTAGAGAATCACACCATTTACAAACTCATTTCCTGTTGTGGTATGAGGTAACTAAGATATTTGTAAGCGCGCTTTTAATGGTGGGGACTGTATTTTTCAATGGGATGAACCGAATAAGAAAAACGGAGCGATCGAAAAAAATACTTGAGGCACAAAGAAACACACCATGTTTGCTCATCTTGACAAGGCGTGAGGCATTGTGAACACAAGATCACTTTTTAAAAGGTGGACCTTACTGGAAAATGGAAAGAGATTAAAGCGCTAGCGACGTCCGGCGGCCCGCTCTGCTGCCGCTCGATACCGCGCCGCATCCAAACCGGACAGCCCCGCTCAGCACAACCTATTCTCCGACACCGTCTTGCGCAGCTCCCAATTTCCGCATTAAAGAACGCCAATCTGCGCATAATAGGTTATTAATTTTGCTGTATTTATGGCATACCTGCATATTTATTTCTTTATCTGCAGGAACATCATAAACTACCGATTACATTTCGAAATAATTTTCAACATTAACTTCTCTCTTTAGCAACGCTAGTGTGTCGATAAGAATTGAATTTCACTGCGCTACTCAACAAGGAGAAGCAACAAACAGTCAAATTAGTTCATAAATTCTCGTTGGCAAGAAGCAGCACGCACTAACTACGCCCTAAGGCGTGCGTTCAGGCTTAGCTAACTGCAGTCACCACGGTAGCCGCAGCCAGGAGTGCCAGATTACTTTTATTAGCAAAATTCAGGTTTAGGCCTTTTCACACCAAATTCAACCATAAATACCACTGAGTGCCTAGTGAGTCGCCATACTGTTGGTAGTCTCAAATTTTTCATTGAAATTTTTATCAGAGGAAGCAATTTTTATCATCATTATTATTATTGAGAGTTCAAAGTCCAATAACCCCCAGAAACAGTTAATGAATCTAGTACGGGAAGCTTACGTCCTCCACAAGGTTTTTTCAAATCAAATAAATGTACGAGGAGCTCGTGGGATTCGAGCGACGTGAGTTCGAATCCCACGAGCTCCTCGTACATTCATTATTATTATTATTATTGTTATACATGAAAAATTTTGCCTCCCTCTACCACAACATAGATGTTTAAAGAGAGGAAGGATGAAGGCACCATTTAGTATGAAGTTGAGGGAACGCGGAATCTATGCACAAGGTGCATAGAAACAGTAACCTAGGAAAGAAGTTCATGAAACAAGAAAAAGTTGAAGATGACAGTAGTAAGTGCTGATAAACAGGACAGCAGTGAACCGTAAAAAGATGGTCGGTAACAAAACAAAAACCTATTCTATTTCAACAAAAAGAGAACCTACCTTAACTTTAGCTCAGGCCCTCACATAATCCGCCTGGGAGCGCTAATTCCCATAGATACAACAGTTGTATCCCCCTGGGGAGGAAGCAATCTAGGAGCTATAACTCCACAGCCTACTCGCCTTCTCAAGGCAGCACAAGTCCCCCCTCTCAAAGCGCCTCTCGACAATATGAACCTGATTTCGCTATACAAACGGCCCCGAGGATGCAAGACGTGACAGGCTCTGCAATCCAGTCTTGAGAGCGACGTGAAATTTTCAACCGACGACTTCGCTCAACTCAGCGTCGACGTGATATTCCGATCACACATATCCACAGCGACGGTGTTCTGTAACTTGAATGAATATTTCCCGCAATGTCGAAACCTCTGAGATCGCGAACATTTCAAGAGAATTATGGCAACTGAACGCTGCAAAAACGGGAACAATACGCCCGCTGGTGCACCTGAGTCGAGAGAAGAGAGCTCGCTATAGATAACTTGCGCCCTGGCACAGAATTAATAATTCAAACTTTCCATAATTACACAGGAGCGAGCGGTGCAGGCACTGCTCACATTGCCGACTGCCGCGCTCTCTTTACTGCCACCATCACAACAAAAGCCACAACCTCATTCACAATAGCAAGTGCACGCTGCAGAGACTTGAACTTGAGACACAAGTTCATGAAATCTTAAATTGACAAAATATCATAGTGGACGTTGTTTCAACACTTCCACACGTTTTATGCGGCAGAAACGGAAAGTTATAAGCCGATGCTTGCGAGCAGAGCGTTTGAGAAACTAAGACACCCAAGAGAAGGTAGGTTACAAGCACGCAAAGGGACACAGCGCGCTAGAAAGCACACACAGAAGTGCACCCACCCACCCACCACCAACTTCGTCTCCGGGAGCAGAGCAAGCAGCGCCGCGGCGACCTTGACCGCGCTGTGGGCTACCGCAGCGCCGCCCTCGTATCAACTCCGCCATCACAACGTTTTTTGGACGCTCACATCGGCCGACGATGAAGCGCCACTGATCCCAGCAATAATGCAGCAATGCTCAGTCATTTCACTTGGCCGCACAGCACAGGCCATGAACAGAAATTGGTCTATGGTCAGCACACAGGAGAATGAAGTAAAAGTCTGATCCATGATGAAGAATTCATTAATCTTGGCATGTTAGCAGCTCGCACGTCAGGGTACAAAATGACTGAAGCAACCACAGAACTGCAATAGCCCCGATTTAAGACACTACTGTCAGGGATGGTAGCTTAATAGTGAAGATAGAAGAACGTAGTTAGACGAATTACGACGGCGTAAATTTCTAAGAAATTCAGCCTCAATGCTGGACACAAGACAATCGAATTTCAAATGGAAAAGCAATAGCTTATTTTGCAATTGGCATTTTCATAGACCGTGAAACTGGCGGCAGATTATCTTACCAAGCGTACTGCACACTGTTACTACATCAACAAACGCTGGGAGAGGCATCCACTTTTCAGTAACTATTCTGTTTCCCACAAAAAGATGCATAACAAAAATACTCCATCAATGAACATCTGCTGCACGCAGTCTGGATCGCTTGTATGAAGAATTTAACAGCGGTGCAATCCTTACAGAAGTGGGACAACATTTTTATCACATTTTATATTCAATCCCAAATTTGACTTGCATCAATAATGCGAACTGTTCTTTTTGCCAGAAAACTAGCACAAGTTTCTCGAAATTCTATGAACTCTCTGATGTAACCAATTCTTTAATTTCAAAATTGATTAAGAGAGAGCACAATATATATTCAATCCATTAGACATTTAACTCGGAAACAAATAGACAAAGATAACGATACATCTATTGAAAGACAGGATATTTTTACCAAAATTAACAACCTTGTACATATATGAACTATAATGTGAAGAATAGAACCAATTTAATAATTCTTAAAAAGTTTGTGACAAGGGAAAAATTCATAAAATGCATTGATGAGCACATGGGTAGTGATCAATAGAAAAATAAGCTCTCTCTTGTTCTTTTTTGACATTCAGAACTAGAATACAATCCCTTTCATTTAAATAATGTTCTAATATGTGTTGAGCATTGATATGCAAAAAATCTAAAGCTTTCAAAAGCATTTAGACTTAAAACAAACTCTCATCTTGACGTCTTTCTAAAATTTTTAACTTTATTCATCAAATTCTTGTGAAACATTTGTAGGCAATGAAGGAAAAGGAATTAAAACTTACACTTCACATATGAGATACATGCGCACGTTATTAGTTGCTTTTAAAATTAACATTTGTCCCCTGATGAGCAGGACGAATAAACAGCCAAAAGTATGGGGTAAAATAAAAATTGGCAAATTGGTGCATTCTGAAACAGCACAGACATGGATTTAACTCTAGAATGCTAAATATGGGTATCATGTTCTCAGCGTGGGCTGAGGTAATGCTGATCTGGTGTGTTCCTGTGCAGCAATAGTCAAATCCAATTTTTATGTTAAATACCATCTCTAGTGAGCATGTACATATTGGAATATTTGCAAGATACTAAAGTTCAGTATGTTGTCATTCATTACAACACATTTACATCTTTAATATACTTTTTTAATTTTCCAAAATAGGATACAGTATACCCATGATTGGTGTAGGCACTACACAAATATTAGTTTAATGTTTCAGGATTCCACACAAGCATGCATCTCCTGATGTATATAGCTACAGCAGCAGCCACAAACACACGCCCAGCTCTAGTTCTTCCTTCTGTCCCCAGCCATACAATCCAGGAAATTTTGGACAAGAATAATAACAATTTTAATTAAATCAACACTTTTCTACTTTTATTGTCTTGACAACATATTGCATACTACAAAACAAAAAATTGAGCAGGTTTCCTAACTGTTTTCCAAATAAAATGAATAATTTAGTGCATTTGTAATGGTTTTAGATTTGAAACATATGCAAAATGGTGATTTTCACTAAAATGAAGATGACTGCAGTTCAATTCAGACCAAGAACTCAACAAGAGGAAGAGCTCTACAAGCGTTTGTTCATCACGTTGACCAAGACACTTGAGAAATTTTCAATGCTGTATAATTAGTCATTTTCTCTTGAAGCTATTTCCCGAACTAAAGCTATAAGGCATGCAAAGCTCTACCTGGCTAATTACAGTTTTTTTACATTTATTCTACCTATTATTGGATAATTAAATTTAAGCATCATAGAAAAAATTTCAACATTTGGAATGAGGTTAAGTAAAAATTACATCAATGAAAAATAAATATTTCTGATACTAGTGACTTCATAACCCAACAGAGAGCAGTCAGGATTTTTATCAGCTTCCAACTATATGCCAAACCAAAATCTAAAAAAACAAATCAATGTTTTGTAACTAAGTAAAAGCAGGATAATACATTAGTAAATCTTTTAGGATTACTTAAGAGTAACTAGAACTAATCAGAACCAATATCAAATAAAACTAGAATATGTAGATTAATTGAAACTAACATGAACTTATCAAAGCTAGAATTAGTTAAGTTTACCTATCATCAATTCTTCAAGAAAAATTGCTTAGTGAAATATAGAGAACAGCTCATATTGAAAACAATGCAGGCTCCTGGTGAGAGAAAACTTGTGACCTTTAAATAAGATTGCTCAAAATGCAATTATAACATCAACAAGGAATCCATTAGCCAAATCTACACACACAGGAGATAAAAAATTCTAAGTGTTGCACCAACAAATAGAAATTTCCATATGATTAGTTAACAGTAACTATATAATAATAGTAATAATAAAATTATAATATTGTAGCAACAAATGATGGCAAAATTTAGTGAACTATTCTCACAATTTTTTACCACTAAACCTGAAATTAGAACTGTATGAGACACCATATAACACATTTGGCAGCTGTCAACCACATGTAGATTTGCGTATTAGGGCAACACCAACAGAAACAATTCTCAGCCACAACTAGTCAGGGAAAGTACTGAAATTGCATTGACAAATTTCCTTCTATGGAAGGAAAACTATCAAACACGCAACAAAATCTGAATGAAAAGCTCCTAAAACAATTTACAGAAATTAGCATTTGATTCCATTTTCATTAAGTTCATTTACAAAAACATTAGATGCTATATTTTAACATAGCTAAGTCAAAATTAGACTTTAATTTATCAAACAACAATCACATAATTTTCTTGCTGAAGAAATGCTAATGAAGTATAATCCTAAAATTTACACAAGGAGAAGTTTTATAACAAAACCTTAAGAGTTCAGAATGATATATATTATTGATAATTTTATGTGGAAACGATCCTAATAGGGTTAATTATGTTTTGTATTGATAATGCTTGTAAAAGCTCTATACTTGACATGACATTTCATAAAACTCCACACTCAATCTCCAACTTATCGTAGTATGTACATCTTGGTTACATAAGAAACAATGTCATGCTATAATACTCTACCATATCTTAGCTAAGCCTTTAATGATCAAGTCAATTTTCTTGATAACAAAATATTATGTAAATCATTACCAATAAAATCCAACAGGTAGAGAACTTTATAATGAAATATATCCAATACTGCTCAAATCTTTTTCATTTTAAAAATGAATCTCAATCCTATATCTAGTTGACACGTGAGTGCAGAAACCTTCAAAAATCCTTTATGGAGTCAGAAATTTCTTAAGATCAGAGCAATCTGTCTTCAAGCAAGCAAGATAGAATGTCAACTTTATTTTTAATCATGCAAGTAATATGTTAGGTATTTTCTACATCTATAAAAAAAAATTTAAATTTCAAATGAATTTGTCTCTTTCAAACTTGATCCTACTCTATGACATAAAAACCATTGAAGAAAATACAACTTATCTCTGAAAAAAACATAAATCAAACTGTTATGCTTCATAATCAATAGATATCATAGAATAAGTAAAATTCGTCACTTTTTATTTTTTAAAAATCATAAAACTACTGAAAATGTTTTGCCACAAATGACAAGCAATTTATTTTCATGTGCAGAAATAAAAATTTCAATCAAACAATCAACCATATTTCAGACTTAAAATACAAACACACTATTTTCAGAAAGTCTAAAAACCAATTAGATACCATCATGAAACTCCACTCCATAGTAGCCATGGGAGCTTATTTAGATAACTAAACACTTCCTTCTCTTTTCCCTCTAGTAAATAGAAAACAATTAAGAACATGAAATACAGAAATAAAACGGATTAGTTATTCTCCTGCATAAACGGAACAAATATAAAATTTGTGGCATATTTACCTTGGATCAGGAAGGATTATTTTTTTGCTAGCTCGAGCCGCAGGAGTAGATTTGCTCTTTTCCATGGCCATTAAATAGCTGACATCGGCCAGCACAGCTTCTAAGTCAGCCATGGTGGACACTTATTGCACACAATTTAACTCGGGCAAAAGCACAAAAATCACTGTTCACTTTAAATGCAAACGACAGAGTAAAGCTATGAGAGCGCCTTTACACTGCATCGACATAGTTGATATATCTACAAACACTAGCACCACACCCTTACTCCACGAAGGCCGCAGGTCTACTGTAAACATCAAAGGGATATTTTGGCTCATGGCAAGCGTGCAGTTGCCAATGTGTTTTTAATGGTATAATATAGATGGGCTTCAAGATCTGTCATGTTAACTTTGTAAACGCTATCGAAATCAAGATAGTAGATCGAGTAATTATGACTCCAAGAGAAGCAATCTTTTACTCTCATGACAACGAACATGTCATAACATATAATGGTTTCTCCTCACTTGATGATAATTACATCGATTCCATGTAGCAAATTGATCAGCGATATTACAATCCAAAAACATGTCTCATAACTTTGAAAATTACATAGACATAATTATAGAGACTAGCAATCATGCATGGGCTTGCAAGTAAAAGTAATTTTGTACAAATTTGTCATAATTACGTTGTATGTTTTATCTGACGCGTAGTAAAGAAGTGGCGAATAATGGCACTGGGAATGGCACTGAAAATAAAATAACAGTGGAATTATCGAATCATTTTCATTAACTTAGCAGTTAAATTAAGGATATACTTGACAAACAAATCCATTTAAGGCACAATTTTATATATGTTTTCTACAAGTTCGAAAAAAAATTAACGTTTTTCCTCTCAATTAACGCTTGCTTGATTAAAACGTCACCGTGTATGGAGTTCAGCCTTTTATAATTTTATTCCGTACAGACTATAGATGATTGAAAGTAAGTTATGTAAAGCTGCGAGCAATATCACTTAGAGACACAGCTTATTCTGGACTTTAATTACAATTGGGTCTAATATAAAACGTCACAAAATTACATGTAAGAACTAGGAAGGAAATGAAACGCCTCTCATTTACTTTTGTGAGAGAAACTTTTGAAGTATGAAACGCAGAGGCACGTCAATTCTTCTGCATCCTAAACCTGACAGCTGATTTCAAAAGATCGTTTGTCCTTAGCTAAGAGATCGTAAAAAAATTCACAGTGTAAATAATCGTGGCACATTTGAATCGCTTCTTACGTACAAACCTGAATTGAATATCAAAACATCAGTTTTCTGAAAACCCTTCACCAAGTGAAATAAAAACCTTCCTAAAAATTTGATGAAAGCGTACTAGTTCTTCGGTAACAAGCGTTAGTTAAATCGTTGAAGATTACGAGCTGTTCTTCAGCACTTGACTTAATTACTGAGGAATGTGAAGAAATGACTTTTAATCCAATGACCACATACAAACGCTGGATGCTATAAATTGTCGCTAATCCAGCCTTGCTCCTTACCAGAGTCCCGTGCAAGACAACCCATATCTTGCACACT
>JACJUY010011052.1:8017-23174 GCA_014220935.1 Platorchestia sp. MABIK
GTCCCGGCGACCCCCGCACTGGATATTGCTGAGATGGCCGTGCATTTCACAATAGTCGATGAGTCTATGGTTGATGAGGCGTTCTAGTACCTTTCCGATGCAGCTCGTAAGCGCAATTGGTCTGTAGTTGTGAGGCGAATGTGGTGTCTTTCCAGGTTTTTGAAAGGGGATTATCACTGCTTCTCTCCAGGTAGGGGGATAATATGAATGAAACCATAATTTATTGTAGAGAGCCAGTAAGTTTCGTTTTCCAATTTCTGGAAGACGCTTAAGCATTTGGTATGATATCCCATCTGCGCCAGGTGATGTATTTTTTGCAGTATCCAATGCAGAGTCCAGTGCGGCGAGAGAGAATGCTATGTTGTAAGTTTCGTTGTTGTCCGATGAGAAATCCCGTTGGCCAGCTTCTGCACGTTGTTTTCTTTGTAAAAATTCCTCAGGGTAATTAGCCGCACTGCTAACAGAGCTGAACGTTTCGGCTAATTTGTTCGCTATTGCTGGAACTGTAGAGTAGCTTATATTATTTTCTTGTAATATTGACACCTGTCTTTGAGGTCTGCCTTTGATTTTTCAGATGTTTTCGTAAATACGGTTCATTGGTGCGTCGTTCGTAAATGTGCTGGCAAATGCTCTCTATGCCCTCCGCTTCTCCTCCCGCAGAAGGTTTCTGTGAATGGCCCTGGCTCTTTTCCAGCGTAGGGCATTTTCTACAGATTTCGTTTGCCTGAATTTTTGATACAGGCGTTCGCGGTTGGAGCGTGATTGAGTCAGCTGCGCACTCCAGTAGGGCTTCGTAAAGAATTTTGTGAGTTCTGTGGCTGGAATACAATCATTGGCAACTGCTGTTAAAGTGTCACCAGGTGCCCGGTACCACACCACTCACAATACCCCCTGTGGCACCAGGTGCCCGGTACCACACCACTCACAATACCCCCTGTGGCACCAAGTGCCCGGTATCACACCACTCACAATGCCCCCTGATGTGCTAGGGTGTCGAAGAATGGCTCAAGTAAGTACTACAGTTCCTCCACCGCCATGACACCCCGACACGAGAAGTACAAGGGTACGAGAAGCTCAAGTAAGTACTACAGTTTCTCCACCGCCATGATACCCCGACACGAGAAGTACAAGGGTACGAGAAGCTCAAGTAAGCACTACAGTTCCTCCACGCCATGACACCTCGACACGAGAAGTACAAGGGTACGAGAAGCAACATAAACGACACAACGCGACGCTCCTCAGAGCTTTCGTTCGTCTTCGATTCACGCAATGCGACGATCGTAGGAAAAGAAGCAAAATGTAAGGTCACGCCTACAGAGAAATTAAACGTGAGAAAAGGAATAACTTAGTGCCCCACTGGAGCTACGTAAAGGTACCGAGGCAGTTATGTATCATCCCTTAACTAACACGACAGTAATTTATGTAGTTCCAGTGAAACAGGGTAACCGGAACGGGGAAAATATCGTTGCGTGAGGCCTTATATAAGCAGAACCTTACGTCACCATACCGACACTCCCCCCAGGGGAAGGGAGAATAAAGAGGTTGCTCACACAGCGCCAACGTCAGATGGTATTCTTAGTAAGCCCAGAAAATCATCGTATCAAGAATGAAATGAAAACTTTCTTCATTTCAGATGAAGGTAAAGAAGAAAATCGCGTTGGCTGGGAGAGGAGACGCAGGTAAATGAAAGTCGATTACGATGATGTTTTATTAAGTAAGGAGGGCACTAGAGGGCAACATGAAGTGGGGCGAAACTAAGCGCAGGTTACACCGATGCGGGTAACAGCAAACTCAAACTTGGACCGCCGTCAATGTGGAGACAAGTGAAGCACAAGAACAATTAGCGCGCACACCGAGCGTGTCAGGCTACCTCACTCTTACACTCGGTGTGCTCACAGATCTCACTTGGTGCACAAGTAAATACTGAGGTGACGAACTGGTGCTTTGGAGGCCATTTCACCTGAAATTCCACTTGATTTCGATACTTTCCCATAAAGAACGTTTGCCGACATCGTAACTAACATCATTCGCGCAATGATGAGCAACAATGTGAAATAAATAACCACTTTTTGTGCTAGCAGTTGTCCAGACGTCGAACATTGAGTTAAGTTTGATATTGTCAGGGAGAGACGAGAGCCCGTCACCCCAGCAGCGAAAGATCATTTGTCTTAATTAAAATTGGCCAAGCGTTTACATCCATGGAATAGACGAGCGATCATATTTTATTACAACACAGTAAAATGTACACAGTTCTCTCGCAGCAAACGCAATGAAGGCGGCAAGTGGACGACCGCGGTGAGCTAAACCTCCGTGGCAGCCAGGACGCCACCGTCCAGTCCGCACCCAGAAGCTAATGCCTGCAACAGCACAGAGAAACACAATAAGTTGGTGGGTCACGGCCGGACCGGCACCAGCAGCAGCAGCAGTGCAGCACATGGCAGCCCTCGCCGCCGGTACTAAGCGAGTTAGCAAGTATGAGTTAGACTGACGACAGGACTAAGGGCCTATCATAGCTCGCAGTGAAAACTTGTCATGGAAACGCGCAAGTCTTCGATGTGGACAGCAAGATCGTTTAGTCGTCGAGTTTGAGAAACTTTGCAATACAAACAAAAACAGCACCTCAGAGAAGTAAGATTACAGAATGAGAGCAAAAAGACCACCTAAAAAACTGATCAATACCAAAATACTTCCCTCAGAGTGAGAACACACAGAATAAGTTCAACAAAACAGGAAACGAATTATTTGATACAAGACGTCCAGCAATGCCACACAAAAGCGTTTACAGCATTATCAGCAAATGAAAAATTTGACTTACGAAAACTAGAATTTCGGAACAAGTTGCCGACATTAGAGAGATTAACGAGGCACAGAAATGCGATCTCACCGGCTCTTTTTCTTGTCCCGGCCGTGATCCCGACTGTCGTCTCTGCTCCTCTTCTTATCTTTGCTGGGGGACTTGTGGGAGGACTTGTGAGGGGACTTGTGGGAGGACTTGTGGGGGGATCTTTGTGACGACTTGTGAGACGAAGACTTGTGGGAGGAGGACTTGTGAGAGGAGGACCTGTGGGACTTGTCAGGCGACTTGTGCGACGACTTCTTGCTGCTGCCGCCGCCGCCACTGCACAGGAGATCGAAGCGTTCACATTTGGCTCGCTCACGGACCAGGTCATGCAGTGCACTTCACGTGCCACTCCAGCCACAGATTCGCACTTCAACTTTCTTCACGAAATTAAAAGGAAAAACAGGAAGTTTATCAGAGCAGATAAGAATATATGAGCTCAGCTGACCGGTACTGAGTTTCGACAGAGTTTCGAAGTTTCAAAGTCCGTCTTCAACAGTAGTAGTAACATAGGTTTACTAGCGCTTTAGTAGCTCCGACTATTTCGCGCCGAAGGTCTCATAGTTTCAAAGATACCATAATTCTACATCACCTCTGAGATAGTATGATAAGAACATTATTTCGGTGGTCAACACAATTTCTATTGCCTCAACACACACAATTATATTTGTTTGCATAAGCACATTGCAATTTCTCACTCAATAAGCATGATCCATTCTACAGGTCACACTTGCAGAAAGTATCGGTATACACCGCGAGTTGATACAAACCAACGAGATTTTTAAATTTGAGCAGAGTAAAGAGTGCGAGAACAGCTGGGACCCCAACAGAGTCCGTCAGAACAGGAGCTGCTACGTTCACAATAAGCAAGAACGAGCAAAATTCATGGCGGAGTAAGTTCATGAAAGATTTGCAATTGGTGACTAGCTTGACACAGTTCACATGATACTCAATAATTCGAGGCGCACCAATATTTGAGCTTAAACTACGTTTTGAGCGCTAGCAGTGGAACTCTCAGTATACTTGTCTTGAGACGTACAGTGTCCTGACCCTCTGGTGTACCCTGCAGAGGTCAGGGTACCTGGTCCACAATGTGTCCTCCCCCCTCTAGTGTACCCTGCAGAGGTCAGGGTACCTGGTACACACACAGTGTCCTCCCCCCTCTAGAGTACCCTGCAGAGGTCAGGGTACCTGGTACACACAGTGTCCTCCCCCCTCTAGTGTACCCTGCAGAGGTCAGGGTACCTGGCACACACACAGTGTCCTACCCCTCTTGTGTACCCTGTAGAGGTCAGAGCACCAACACAGAGGCACACACACACACAGAAGTGCTCACCTCTTCTTCTTATGCCTGTCGTCGAACTCCTCGTAGTTGTTGAGGTTGCGGTCCTCCTCGGCCGCCTCGCGCTCCAGGTCACTCCAGTCCTTGCCGGACTCCTCGGAGGAGCCCACGTCCGCGTCTGCAGGCAGTACGCGTTACTGCAGCCGCCGCGTTACTTGTGACGCAGTGCGGCTGCCCCACACTCTCGCAGGCACCGCACACCACAGCACAACGTTATTGTTATATTCCTGGTTTTACCACCGCAGTCACACAAGCGTTGATTTCAGCAGTGATTCTCAGTTAGATAAGTTTGTTGCATTAGGCTGTCACTTCCGCATAGGGATGAGTTAGTTGCCACAATACAACAGACACACAGGGCAGTACCGAGCCCCTGCCCCATACTCGCAGTGCATTCACACCAAATGAAGCTATTCAAGATCACGTCACGGATTTGAGTTCCAAAAAGGGTGCGATCAAACATGATGCGCATCACCGACCGTAACCAACACGCCTCGATTGGCAAGTATTAGCAAAGATTTGCTAGCGCTTCAGTAATTCGTCCTATATCGCGCCGTAGGTCTCACAGTTCAAAATGTACAAAAATTCACATTACTTCAGCAAAAGCACACTATATACTTGCTGTTCAAAGTTTGTCACTCTCACCATTACGGAAAAACATAGCAACAGCCATCACAAAAAACCGCTTTAATTGCCACCCACACTATTGTCATCTTATAACAGCCCCAGTTGATCTTCGAAATGATCACCTACAGAGCCATGCACAATCCGCAAACACAGGACAGCCAAAACCCCGCAGGGGATTTCAGCTGCCCACCCATTTATGGCCGGGCGCCTTACCCACGCTGAAATCCCCCGAGGCATCTACGCAGCGCGCCCGGCCATATTGCAGTTTAGTCATCCACATCTCAGACGTGAAGATGTTCCTTGCTTACACTGTTCTTTTCCTGGTTAAATTTCAGACGTCAATTTGCACTTCTCTAGGAACATTATAAGCGCTGTCACACTGAAAGCTGAGCGCTCATTTTCCCTGAGCATTCCAACCATTACATCCTCATCAGGACCTTGCAGTCTCAGGAAACATCCCTTCCTGACAGCAGCACATTGAGGGCACTCAACAAGAAAGTGTTTCACAGTCAAAAGAACGTGGCACCGCTCACATCGTGGCTGCAGCTGCCGCTCTATCAAGTGTCCGTGCGTCAATCGGGTATGGCCAATACGAAGGAGGCAGAGTATCACCTCCATCCAACGAGGGCGACAACTAGACGATATCCACTCACGCACGGTGGGTTTAATACTTCTTAATTTAATACTAATTGTTCCATTCCACTCCTGTTGCCACAAGCCTCACACTGCAGCTTTTATCCGAGGATAGTAGTCTCGGAAGGGGACCATCAAGTTTAGCATTTCCCCATCTGTCTCCGCAGCTTGCTTAGCCTCACAATCAGCTCGCTCATTGCCCGATACTCCCCACATGTCCGGGCACTCAGCATAACATGACACTTTTACGTCTACTCGCAAAGTTTATTAACATTACGAGAATCTCGGCAATGAGCGGGTGTGTACTATTATACATTTGCGTGCCATCGATTACGCTTTTCGAGTCAACGGAAACAGTAAAAGAGCCACATGGGTACTTCTCTCAATCAATTTCAGCGCCTCCTACACACAGTACAGTTCCGCTGTGAAAATTGTGACTCTGGGAGCAGTTTCCTCGCACTAACCCTTTCTCCAGACACGGCAGCACATCCCACAGCGTCTCCCGCTTTTGGTCCATCAGCGTAGAACTTCACGGAGTTTGCGTGCTTGTCAAGTACATGGTCCATGAAAATTCCTTTCAGGATGTAATCTGGCATGGATTCCTTCTTGGGCATCCGGCATCCAGGGCAAAAACACTCTATAAGGACGCGCCACGTCGCAGAGTTGTCCAAGATTACTGGGAGTATTCGCATGGGTCTCAATTGCATTGCGGCCGTAATCGCAGGGTAATCCACAGATGAGGGTATGAAATAAGGAAAAGGCAGGTGTCGTTTAAGGGGCGCGTGCACACTAGCCCATGCAGGAGACAAAGGGACTTGTTCCAGCCTGGCTAGGTACTGCAAGGTTAGTTGCACACGTCGGAGCCACAGGGGAGGCTCTCCGCTCTCCACGCACAGGCTGTAAGAGGGTGAGGATCGAAAAGCACCAGTGCTTAGCCTGATTGCTGCATGGTGTACTGGGTTCAGCGTAGCCAGTGAGGTTTCTTTGGCATATTGATATACTATACAGCCATAGTCTATCTTGCTCCTGATGAGGGTTCTGTACAGTCGCAACAGCGTCACTCGATCTGCTCCCCACGTTACTCCAGATATACATTTTAGAAAGTTCATCCTCCGGGCACACTCAACCTTGAAGGCTGCCAAGTGAGGTTTCCAGGTGAGCTTATCGTCCACAGTCATCCCCTACACTGCGCGCAAAAACCACCTGTCCTTCCCTCAGCACCAGTCGAGGAGGATCACAGCGGCCGCGGCCCTGGAAATGGAGGCCTACAGTCTTCTCAGGAGAAAAGGTAAAACCATGCTCAACAGCCCAGTTGTTCACACTGTTGATGGCTTTCTGCATTCTGCGAGTCACCGCAGGCAAAAATGCAGATGAGAAGTACAGCATAAAATCGTCCACATACAGAGAGGCCAAAATGCCAGGAGGAAGGACTGAAGTAATTCCCTTCAAGGCAACATTTAATAACGTGCAACTCATGACACTACCTTGAGGCAGGCCTTCACGCTGAAGCTGCAGTGAGGATAGCGTACCACCCACTCTAACACGGAAAGTTCTCTCACCAAGAAACTCCTAGATATAAAAGGCCATATTACCACAGAGTCCATATCCATGCAGTGATTTGAGGATCCCATACCTCCACGCAGTATCATTGGCCTTGTGCAGGTCAAAGAAAACACATATAGTCTGTCGGCGTTCTGCGAGGTTAGTTACCAGGTAGTTCTGAAGGCGCAGCAGAGCGTCTACGGTTCCGCGGTGTTGTCGGAAACCAAACTGTACGGGATTCACCAGCTCTTCAGTCTCCAGCCATCGCGTGAGCCGGACATTTACCATCTTTTCCATCAGCTTACCAAGACAGCTAGTCAGGGCAATGGGTCGGTAATTATCTGGGTTGGAGGCAGGCTTGTTAGGCTTTGCAAAAGCGATGATTATTGCTGTTCACCATTGCTGCGGATATGTGCTCGTGCTCCAAATTTTATTGTAGATATGGAGAAGGCATGATATCGCCGTATGATCCATCCTCTTTATCATCTGGTAGTGAATGCTATCAGGTTTGGGGGCTGTGTTTTTGCACTTTTCAAGGCACAATAAAGCTCTATCTTTGTGAGGGGATCGTTGTAAGAATAAGTGGAATCAGTTGAAAAATCTAGAGATTGCCGCTCCTGCTGACGTCTGAAAGCCGAGGAGGCATGCCCGCTGCTAGCAGGACAGAAACTCCGGGCCAACACTTCGGCTACACGCTCAGGATCTGCGTTGAGAGAGCCATCGATTTCCAAGCACGGTCGCCTGTGTCCATAATTTCCCTTCATTTTATTAACTCTTTGCCATACCTTAGCCATAGGAGTATCGGTATTCAGGCCGAAGACATACTTCTGCCACGATGTCTTACGCGCCACATCCTTGTTCGAGCTCTGGCTCGGTTGTAGGCGATCTTATGTGCCAGCTCTTTGGTTCGTTGATAGCGCCGTGAGGCTTGTTTCCGTTCAACGTTGGCTACTGCACACTCGTTGTTCCACCACGGAACACGATGTTTTTGACAGCCTCCTCGAGACTGCGGGATGGCAGCGTCGTCAGCCACACGCACCGTTCTGACAAAATGATCGACCAACTCATCCACCCTGCAACTCTCATCTAGTTCATCCATTCGCAAACAGGATTCGAAGTTTCTCCAATTGGCCTTTTTAAAATTAAAACGTGGATCCGCGGGCACAGGTTGGTACCGCACCAAAGACAAAAGGATAGGATAGTGGTCACTACCACACGTATCATCAAGCACGGACTATTGCGTATCAGGAAAAATGTCGGGCGTGCACAGGCTGACGTCGATTGCGGAGGAGGTTCCGCTTTGTACATGAAAGTGAGTGGGAGCTCCGGTGTTCAACAGGAACCACTCGGTAGCATCCAAAAACTCTTCCACTGCTCTTCCATGTCGATCATTAATCGAGTTGCCCCAAAGAACGTGTTTGGCGTTTACATCTCCAAGGATGAAAGCAGGTCATGGTAACTGACTGCTGAGGAGGGTAAGGTCCTGTGAGGTTAAAGGATCTCCAGGTGAGATATAGATGTTGCACACGGACATCATACTTTGCCCAACACACAAATGGAGGGCCATGGCCTGTAGTCTAGTATTGATTGTTATTTTGCTGTAACTCACATCTCTCCGCACAAGTATCGCAAGTCCCGTTCCAGGCACCGGGAAGTAAACCTCAATACAATAGTTGTTTGGAGGTGTAGGGTTCAGGTTTCCGAGAAGTGTCTCCTGGAGGCAAACGCAACATGGTTGGTACTCCTCAAGGAGGCCCTCAAATCTCCATAGTTGCGGCGAAATCCTCTAATATTCCATTGAATATAGGTGGTCATGGTTTACCCTTTCGAGGCTTAGCACGTGTGGAGTCCTTCTCTGAACCCTCATTCAAAGCGGCTTCCAGTTCTGGCGGCACGGGGCTTATGGGTCTATCATCTCACGTATGAATTGGCACTGCTAGAGGAGGCTTAGTCGGGAAACCTCGCAGGACCGGATATTTCTTCATCGCGTGTGATGCAATATCTTCTGGGACAATTGTGACGCGCTCCAGAGAACGGACGCGCTGGGTCACAATATACCGCTCACTATCCCGCTCAGACCTGCGACCGTCCGCACGAGGAACCGAAAGGTCACGCCCAGCGCTCCCCCAACAGCACCACTTCCACGGCTGGACACCCGCATGTCTGGTCGAGACACTCTCACCGCTTTGCTTTCTATTTCCGATGTGAACACACAAGAGGCTGCTGTCTCCAGAGCCAGCTCACCAGTCCGACTCAAGTTCTCCTGGCTTAAAAAAGTATCAAGAGCTCTTTCGGTGACTATAGGCGTTTTCGCCACTTTCCCCTGGTTGCCGCTGTGGGTTGGAGACGTGCCGCTCTGCGTTCGCTTTCTAGAGGTTATTATTGAGGGAATTGTCCTCAAAGGTTCATTAGGTGGATTTGGCTGGTCAGTAACTGAAGTTTCGGGAATACTGAGGGTTGGATTTCTTTTTGCTTTAGTTTTGGGAACAGATGGTTGTTTTCCGGTAGTAGTTATTCCCGGGAGGGACGCTCTACTAGTACCTGGCTCCTGTCTCACTGCAGTATCCCTCCGTTGGCCAGCAGGGCCGGAGGCACGATTGATGGGCGCAGCTTGTGGGGCTTTAACCTTCTCTACATATGTGGTTTGGATCTTGTTAAAACGACTGCCAACAACGCGTTTAGCCTCGCCATAGCTGATTCGTTAGTTTGTCTGCACTGCTGTGATTTCTTCTTCTAGTTTATAGTAAAAACAGGCCTGAGAACTAGCAGGGTGTTGCTCATCACAATTGGCATCTCGGGGAGGTTTAGCGCAAGGCAGCTAATGCTGCTCTTCCGCGCAGTTAACGCACACGCCAGGCTCAACACGACAGGACCTGGCACCACGCCCAAAGTCCTGACACTTGAAACAACGGCGTGGCTTTGGCACGTACTGGTGCACGGAGCATCTAGTCCATCCTATGTCCACAGACTGTGGTAGGTGGCAGCGATCAAAAGTGAGGATGTAGATCGGTGAGGGCATCAAAACGCCTCGCTCAAACCTCTTGATCCGGTACAAAGCCTTCACTTCAAATTGCTCAAGTTCCTCCAAGAGGCGTTCGTCACTATACTGAGGGTGGTTAGCCTACCAGATGGTACCCTTGCACTCGTTAAGCCTGTCATGAGGCGAGACCTGTACGCCGACTCCTGCAAGGGACCGCAGGCCTAAAATAGCCACACTTTGGTGTTGGTTACGCACCTCAACCAGTAGGCTACCGTTCCGAGTCTCTGTCACCTTAGCAGGTCTGCCGCCAAGTCCTCCGCACAGGTGACGATTGGCCTCTATCACGTCAACATGGCTCATGGGCGATCCATCCTTTGTTTTGATTATAAAAAATCTCTTAAATTCCGTGGGAAAGGTTTTGCTTACATTGTCATCTACTCTGGCTAGGGGCTCTGCAAACAAATGTTGCCGCCGAACACGGCGATTGGGTCGACGCGGTAGCACCCTTTGGCTCTGAGATGGTGGAACGTAAGGTTCAAGACTAATGTTGGTTATCTCAGATGGCCCGGCTTCAGCGTCACCACTCGCAGAAGGTTGCGATTGTGATTGCCGCGCCAAAGGCAGAGTTGGAAGGAGTCCAGTACATGTGTCCGCTTTGAGAAGCCGTGTCGTTACCGAAGGTGCAGTGGAAGAAATTTCCATGTTGAATAAGGTTACGGTTTCACCTGTCACCCCGAGCCGGCACCAAGTTCGGCCGCCTACAGAGGGATCCCTGATGTCGGGCACACGCAGTCCCAACGGGAACGCTCGCTAGGTACAGGCATAGTAGTCAGAGTGACCAGGATCAGTAGGTTGATGCGCTTGATTAGTCAAAGGCGCAACACGCCTTGAGACAGCATTCCCCAGTTAAGTCACATGATCATTCAACACCACCGACTTTTGGACACCTCAGCAAGCATAGGCGCTACGGCTGCTGTACGACGCCATGTTTTGCGGCGGTGAAATCACTCGCACCATCACTCGACTCGCGTTCACACCTACCAATGGAGGCGCCACTGTCACGCTGGGACCAGCACAGGGCAGCGTGGGCTGAACGCCAGCCAAACAACGAAGTGTGCCACGATTTGTGCACGGCCCAGCAGCTCCACTCCGCAGCGCTCGTGCCGCCACTTTGTGCTGCGTCATCAGGCAGACAGCGGTGGATATGGTCACTCTGCTCTCCCCACAGCAACACAACTCGCCAGCACATGACTCAACTCACCCCCACACGACACAACTCATCCCACTACACCACTCACCACACTACACAACTCATCACACTACACAACTCACCACTGTCATCCCCTGAAGCATCACTGTAGTCCTCAGAAGCCTCGTCACTGTAGTCCTCGGAGTCGGAGGCGTCACTGCCCATCTCCTCGGACGCCCCGGACGGGTTGTACGCCTCGTCCTCCTCCTCGTCCTCGTCCGCGGCGTCCTCCTCGTCGCTGTCAGGGTCCAGGAACGACCAGCCACCCTGTGATGTAAGGGCAGCTGTGGTGTGGTGACCAGCTGCTGTGTAGTGTACACAGGCAGCTGTGGTGTGTGGTGACCAGCTGTGGTGTTGTGTAATGTACAGGCAGCTGTGGTGTTGTGTGGTGACCAGCTGCTGTGCAATGTACACAGGCAGCCGTGGTGTGGTGACCGGCTGCTGTGTAGTGTACACAGGCAGCTGTGGTGTGACCAGCTGCTGTGTAATGTACACAGGCAGCCGTGGTGTGTGGTGACCGGCTGCTGTGTACCGTACACAGGCAGCCTTGGTGTGTGGTGACCGGCTGCTGTGTATCGTACACAGGCAGCCGTGGTGTGTGGTGACCGGCTGCTGTGTACCGTACACAGGCAGCCGTGGTGTGTGGTGACCAGCTGTGGTGTTGTGTAATGTACAGGCCCCCGTGGTGTGTGGTGACCGGCTGCTGTGTACCGTACACTCAGCCGTGGTGTGACCGGCTGCAGCGCAAGGCCCAGCTGTGCGGTGTTCAGACGAGCGCCCCAGCAGGACGCACGCTGCACCGCAGTCCCTGTACGCGCTATCTTACCACAGCAGAGAAAGCATTCATTGTATGCTACCATAATTTTCAGAGAGTAAGTAATGTAGTAGCGAGGGAATAGAATGCAGCGCGTACTCCACAAGGGCCACACAACATATCACACAGGACGCGAGACACACACAACACAGCACGCGAGACACACACGCCACACAACACAGCCCGCGAGCCACACACACGGAACACTCGAGTACCTGCTCGAAGAAGCCGTCAGGGTCGTCGACGATTGCCTTCATGACCTTGGGCCAGTTGAGGGACTGGATGCCCTCGCTGTAGCGGATGTCGCACGAGCTGTGCGGGGGGAGAGCTCCACTCATTTCATTTGGTAGGGACCACAACCTCAATTACTAGAGCAGTGAATAAACCCTACATTGTGAAGCCCATGCCTTAACTACACGCCATTATTTAGAGACACTCCAGAGCTGTAGTTGTCAGCAAACGCACGCATGCTTTATTTGTTGCGGTGAGCGCTACACACCCTCTCTCTCTCACACCTCTGAACATTTCAACACAGCCCAGCACTGGCTTCTCCACCCAACTTCCTGATGCTATGGCTTCATGAAAATTTTAGAGGATGTTGAAGGTGGTACACAGCGATGCGACCATGTTGCTCTTAAGGCCTGTTGACACGATCATTGAGTGCGCGCGTGAGCAGTGAAGAGAGGCGCAAACCCCGCCTACTTGCTCTCGCTTCAGGCACATTTACTTGCTCGGTGACAGTGAGGACTATGCTCGTCCTCATGGCGCTGGCCAGAGCTTGTCAGTGTCATTACAGCCGCATTGTCGCTGAGCCAGTAAATGCGCCTGAAGCGAGAGCAATTGGGCGGGGCTTGCGCCTTTCTTCACTACTCACGCGCGCACTCAAGGATCGTGTGAACAGGCCTTTAGCAGCACAGCAGAAACCAGCGACGTCAGCAAAACACAAGAGGGCTCCGCGTCACCATGTGCCCGCACACAGCTGCACAATCAGCTCGCACAACAGGAGACACTGCCACAACACACCGGGCGTCAAGGCGGTGCAGGCACTATGGTACTCACTTAAGCCATTCCTTGACGTGGTCCAGCATGTTCATGGGCACAGCGTTGATCATGGAGGTCTTCCTCGTGTAGTCCTTGAAGACGAAGACCATATCGAAGTTCTTGAGGTGGAACTGCACGCGCTCGAAGTGCACCAGCTCCACCTCCTCCAGCACGATGACGAACGGCGGCCACTCCGTCAAGTTGACCAGACAGCCTGGGGCCACAGGGGGCATTGTGAGTGTGGTACCAGGCACCTAGTGCCACAGGGGGTATTGTGAGTGTGGTACCAGGCACCTGGTGCCACAGGAGGCATTGTGAGTGTGGTACCGGGCACCTGGTGCCACAGGGGGTATTGTGAGTGTGGTACCGGGCACCTGGTGCCACAGGAGGCATTGTGAGTGTGGTACCGGGCACCTGGTGCCACAGGGGGTATTGTGAGTGTGGTACCGAGCACCTGGTGCCACAGGGGGTATTGTGAGTGGTGTGGTACCGGGCACCTGGTGCCACAGGGGGCATTGTGAGTGGTGTGGTACCGGGCACCTGGTGTCACAGGGGGTATTGTGAGTGGTGATGTACCGGGCACCTGGTGCCACAGGGGGTATTGTAAGTGGTGTTGTACCGGGCACCTGGTGCCACAGGGGGCATTGTGAGTGGAGTTGTACCGGGCACCTGGTGCCACAGGGGTATTGTGAGTGTTGTACCGGGCACCTGGTGCCACAGAAGGCAGTCATGCAAGACACACACACACACATAGCAAAAGTAATCTAGAAATCAGAAGCAACGTCACAGCTGGCGTAATGCTTAGAGCCAAAAAAGCACCACACCACACACCGCCCCACACACAAATGGCTGAACAATTCAACACCAGCACAATACCGATTGTGCACCATAACATGCCTGTAGTGTGACCACCATCAGCACACAACACACAAGCGGCTCCACACAAAGCACCATAACATGCCTGTAGTGTGACCACCATCAGCACACAACACACAAGCGGCTCCACACAAAGCACCAGAACATGCCTGTAGTGTGACCACCATCAGCACACAACACACAAGCGGCTCCACACAAAGAGCCAGTGACCAGCGCGCACCTGAGGTCGGCTGCAGAGACACGGTGGAGCGGAAGGGCGCGCCGGGGAAGCCCAGCTCTCTGAAGGGCGTGTCGAACTCCACCTGGCTCTTGGAGAGCGTCTCCACCTGCGCATGGCACACGTTCTCTCAAGTGACAACTGCCGCCATGTTATGCACACCACAAGTTATCGAGTCACAACTGCCGCTATGTTATGCACACCACAAGTTATCGAGTCACAACTGCCGCCATGTTATGCACACCACAAGTTATCGAGTCACAACTGCCGCCAAATTATGCACACCACAAGTTATCGAGTCATAACTGCCGCCATGTTATGCACACCACAAATTATCGAGTCACAACTGCCGCCAAGTTATGCACACCACAAGTTATCGAGACCCAACTGCCGCCATGTTATGCACACCACAAGTTATCGAGTCACAACTGCCGCCATGTTATGCACACCACAAGTTATCGAGTCAGAACTGCCGCCAAGTTATGCACACCACAAGTCATCGAGTCCCAACTGCCGCCATGTTATGCACACCACAAGTTCTCAAGAAACAACTACCGTCATTTTTTGCACAATAGTCTCCATGATTTGATTCTCTCCCAAGATTTTGACACGAGGGTATATATACGTGGTAAGTTCCTGAAATGAAGTTGCACTGAAATACTTCAAAGCCCTACGGATCCAGAATACCACAGGACTTCAACACAATTTCGGAGAGCATGAATTAATTCATGGTGCATCCATTCAAACCTGAGTTTTGAGCTTAAAACTCTCATTTTCTCAAGAACACAAAGCCAAAACAAATAAGTTATCCTGGGAATTAAGAAGCAGCAGTAGAGGGTCAAGATGCATCCATTCAAACATTCAAACCTGAAATCCATTCAAAAACCTAGGACCAGTCGTAGGGACAACTAGGACCAGTCGTAGGGACAACTAGGACCAGTCGTAGGGACAACTAGGACCAGTCGTAGGGACAACTAGGACCAGTCGTAGGGACAACTAG
>JACJUY010011055.1:8162-26796 GCA_014220935.1 Platorchestia sp. MABIK
CAGACACTAATTATCAACAATCTTTTTATTCTTTCACTTGAAACGGCTACTGAAACTGGCCCCCAGCTCAACATTTCGGAACGGGGGGGCATGACCCCCGTGTTCTCCCCCTTGGCTGCGTTACTGCCCACACTAACTTTTGCCGGTGAGGTTGCAAAGGAGCAGGTCGCGCACGAACTCGGGTGTGCGGTGCCCGTTGCCAAACGTTTGAAGGTTCACCTCGAGCGGCATGAAGGGCTCGTAGAAATAAAAGGTTGCAGGGTGCGCCTGCACCACAGAACCTGGAAACCAAAGTGCAATCAACACGTTGACTACGTATTGGGATTTTAGATTAGATGTTAGTTCAAGTCTCTCTAACAGCTAAAAAATGCGTTCCGAAGAAAGGAAGGAAGAAGGTACTATTTGGTATGGAGATAAGGGAACGCGGAATCCATGCAGAAGGGGCATAGAAAAGTAAGATGAGAAAACGTAAAAAAATACAAGCGGAATAAACAAGTTGACTCCGTATTGGGGCATATGTACACCGATAGGTAAATGGCTCATTTGCACACGGGCTTCAATAATTTCATTATCCTTTTTTTTAAAGAGACTTACGCATACGAGGTAAAATATCATAACAGTGCTCTTAGATTTTTACGCTTTTTAGGAAAGATACAAGTTTTTCGAGCAATAAAGGCGTTTTTAAAACTAGGCTTCTTACAACCTTACTGAACATGAGACCGCTGGACGCACATGTGTGTCCAGCACAAATGTGTGGTTGGACCCATCGGTTGGTCTTTTGAAATTTCAACACTACTTTGAAATTAATGGTATTTAATGGCCTTAAGTAATGCTTGGTAATAATAAAATTGCTGACAACTTTTGACTTTAAACTTGAGTTGGATACTAAACTTCAGTTTAATCTATCGCAGTCATCGTGTTAAGTTCCGTTCCCGTGAAAATCGAAGCAGAGATTATAAAAACAGCCGAGAAAAACAATTATAAGGCAAGCGTGACACGAATAGAATTGTTGCACGGAGGCCATTATTCTAATTAAATGATGTTCCTCTGACATGTCTAACGCGAAGGTGTTCCTGAAGCGCAGACAACTAATAAAGCCAACAATAGACTTGAATATTAATAATATAGCAAGAAAAACTTTATTGACACAATACGCGCAATATTTGTTATCACGGCGCCGAAAGTACGCTACTTTTGCTGTAATTTAAATGCGCTCGTATCCAGAAAACGTCGAATACAGACATACGTCCTTAATAATTTCGGAGTTGAGCATTCCATTCAAAAACTGGGCCAGAAAAAATACGATGCAGCTGCAAATTAGAAAATATGTCGATAAATATCATGTGAAAAATATTAATAAACATCCTATTATTTACTTGCCGAGAAAAGTTGATCCTGATCTCCATGTTGAAACTATGAGATTCCTAACAGCCTGCCCCCCCAGGGCGGGGATGAGCTCTTCCTTGCTGTCCACACCGAGGGAAGGATGGAGGGTGTACCTGGCGAGGTCGGCGTCCACAACAGCCTGCTCTGAGCTCGCGAACCCCTTCTGCGGCTCTGCGAAAGCTACAGGTATGAATAAAATACATATTATTCTGTCTCTACCGCAAGCTGACAGGAGGCTTAAATTGGGTGTCTGTAACACGAATTAGGTGTCTGTAACACGAATTAGGTGTGTCTGATGGACGTGGGAAACATTAGCCTTTTGAAAACATTGGACACCCTGTGTCCATATAGGGAAGAAGCCCAGGTACATCCTCAGTATTTTGTATAGTTCTACAAAATGCATCAGCTACAACTCCCACTCCTTCCCATCACCTCAGTGTTGACAACGGTAAGGAAACAAGGTAGGGTCATTTCAATGGGAGAAAATACACCTCCTCTTGTTCGGCTAGCCAATAGAAAGGCTTCATTTCAAACTCGCTGGATGACGTCACCACAACGGCATATCCTTAGGTCAATAGTGGCGACATATTTGGGGGTAGCAGAGCTACCAGATGCAATATGAGCGCTGCTATTGGTTCGTTACCGTGACGTCAGCAAACCCACACGGTCGACAAAAAAAAAGGCTAGTTTGACCCTACTTTGTTTCTTCTACCGTGCCTAATACGGTGTGGGTCCCAATAAAATGCTCGTGTTTTGAAAAGCTGTAAGGAAAAGTAAAAAAATACTTACAAAATTATTTGTTGTTGATGCCATCTTCAAAAAGTGAACACACAAGCAACATTGTGAGCTGATTCGAATGAAACAACAAAAAATTCTGTTAGTATTGTCTAACTTTTTCTAATTGCCTTCCAAAACGCGGCCATTCGATTTGCCCCCCCCCCCCCTGTACAATGTAGATGCATTGCAACCCAATATTTAAGGCCCATAGTGTGCACTTACGCACTTACTTTTTATTCGCCTATGATCGAAAACCTTTCGCTTGTGCACCGGACGTCGCTTCACCTGAAAGAAAACAAGAAATTTTATTAGCGCTAATATTCAGATAAAAACCAATCGATTTTCCTGAAATCAACGCTAGTTAATTATAATTACCTAGCATTGTTTTTCACATGTCGATGCTGGTTCATTATGGTTCACTAGCGTTGTTTTTTCAAAAATCAATGCAAGTAAATGATAACGCTTTTGACAAACCATTCTACAAGATAATTAGTACGCGACTTGATCGTAATAAAACAACCCATAATGGAAAAAGTAACACGGTTTATTCCCAGTAAAGATCACACATGAAATTTGTACCATTGGGTGTTAAAAAATCCTAATATTAAGATATCTTGAGTTGATATTCACACACGGGTATCGTAATACCCATGTCAATTCTCGAAAACAAATGATTGAGAGAAAAGCACCAAAAAATGCATTCAAAATCGTAACATTAAAATCCCTAGTTGATATTCATACATGGATATCGTGATACCCATGTCATTATTGATTGAATGAAAAAGAGGAACAGGATACCCACCTCACGGGAGTGGTTGCTTCCACCCCCAGCAGTTGGTGATGCCGATCTGGGCATGGTGACTTCTGCGGTGGGCGTGGCGTTGCTGGCACGTGGGGTGGGGGCGGAGTCAGTGGGAGCGGACAACCGCAAGGGGGCGGGGAAATCCTCTATGTACTGCAGGCTGGAGTTCAGGCTTCTGTACTGCGTAACGCATAGTACCGTCACCACCACCACTCCGAATACCGACCACGGCCTGGAAAAAAATATGATTTTTATGAGCATGATCATGAAATACCATACTAAAAAATGAAAGACGTGCATGAAAAAAAAAATTTGGAAAAAATCTAAAGTGGCTGAAAAATAAGGACAGCAGTGACCCGAGAAGTGATATTCCGCTAATAAATAACTAAAAAAAGACTTAAGTAGCACCCACCTGGATTGGACGGCCCAGCAAAGGCCTTTTGCAGTGCATCTCTTCATTGCGTCGAGCTGTTAGTGTTTCCGGCCGCTGGTGTCCAAACATCACCACAGGGGCTGTAATGTTAATTCTGCTGTCAAAACATTCCTGCTACCTCGGTAGAGGAAACAAGGTAGGGTCATTTCTATGGGGGAAATACACCTCCTCTTGTTCGGCTAGCCAATAGAACGGCTTTGTTTCAAACAAACTTTATGACGTCACCATTGCGACATGTCGTTAGACCAAGAGTGGTTCCAGATTTGGAGGACCAGTGTTGTTAGATGCGAAATGAGCGCTTCTATTTTTCCACTGCCATGACGTTAGCATTGCCACACGGTCGACGGAAAAAAGACTGGTTTGACCCTACCTTGTTTCTTCTACCGTGGTGCTGCTCAACATATTTTTTTTTCACACTCTAAATCGCAGCACCACACTAATGTGCTGCTGCGGACGGAGCCTGCAACCATCAATCAATCAATACTATTTAATAAAATGCCAGGTGCCTCCATTAATTTATAAATGCATATTTTTTATGTGTAATTTCTCCTATGTTATTACTATGGGAATCTCATTGGACACATTAAATAATTGAGCGTCCGCGTCTCTCCGTGTGACGCTCACGCGGACGCTCAATGACCGTATCTGTGATACGAGTTTCACCAGTGCTCAAGTACAGGAATATTTTAATGGCGGGTACCATTGGGATGGATATATTTGTTGGACATCCACACCTGGATCCATCATTTTTGACGGGTAGTGTACACTAGTCAAGGAATAATAAACTCAGCTAACGATAGTTCAAAGTGATCGTTTTGTATTTCGACTCAAGTTGATTTGCAGCTAACTTGCTTTGACGGCGCACGCAATCGTCAATGTACAATGAGCTCAGCTAACGACACCTCCGGTCAAAGTTTTCGCTTTCGTATTAAGTTAATTTGCTAATGGCCAACAGTGGTAGTAACAGAAGTCGGCGAGCTTGATGTGGCATTCGATACAATCAATGGTCAACTTATGTTAGGTCGCGTTACCGTGGCAGTATAGTACTGCCAACGTTCATTTCCATCATCCATCATTTCCATCATTCATCATTTCCATCATCCATCATTTCTATCATCCATCACTTCCATCATCCATCATTTCCATCATCCATCATTTCCATCATTCATCATTTCCATCCCCCTCCTTATCGGTAATGATAATGGCTGCTGTTCACTCGTTATCTTTTTTCCAAGTAACCCTCAAATCTTCTTGTTTGTCTGTCACCAACAGGTGGAAGTGTTAAGTGAGCGTATCTGTGATACGGGTTTCCTTCACCATACGACGAGTTTGAATACTTTTTTGTCACCCACGGCTGGGAGTGTTCGATGAGCGTATCTGTGAGACGGGTTTAAACTTTAATCACCGCACGGCTACGGATGTATTTAAATCCCGCCTATAGTAAAGATGGATATGTTTGCTCGTTGATAAATACAGTATGAAGAAAATAGCAGATGTAGTGAAGCCAGTATCTGTACTCGTAATCATAACCACATCAAGTCTTGTCCGAATTTCAGCTGACCAATTCTTACGTTAGACACGCTAAAGATTTGAAATCGGCAGTTGATGATACTTACACTCGGAACATACTAGCATCCCGTCAAAAATGACGGGATTCGATATGTTCTTCTGACAAATCTTCCAGATGGGGATGCCCAACAAATATATCCATCCCAATAGTACCCGACATTTGAATATTCTTGTACTTGTGCACTGGTGAAACTCGTATCACAGATACCAATACGGTCATTAAACATCTTTTAAGGGCGTGAAAGAGGACCAACCAATTTAATGAGTTCAATGAGACTCGCATTGTAATAACATAGGAGAAATTAGACACAAAAATATACTCATTTATTTGTTGTATTTCAACTTGTTCAACTACTCCGCGCGGCGGCTGAGCGCGCGGCACGACCCCGTGAGTGGCAACAGCGGCTCATGACAGCGGTGGCCTCGATCGCAAAGAAAAAGAGAAGAAAAAAACCTTTATTTCCAAATGAGGTTGATGTGATTAGTGCATGTACTGGTAGAGTGAATAACTGATGCACGGGTGAAGGATTTAATAAAAATTCGACTCTCTTATTTTATTTGCTAGATAATTCATTTCTTTTGATTTGTTTTTGGTTTCCTTGAGGAAACTGCCGACGATCGCGAGAAGCTTTTTGTCGTATTAAATGATAGAAGCTGAAATCTATTTCGACCTTCAGTTTACGTAAATTTATTTCGACCTTCAGTTTACATAATCAAATCGTACTATGCACTTGAAATTATATATGTCCCAAGACCTGTACCTATACGCATTTTACTTAAACTAGGTGAATTAATCTTAAAACTAAGAAAATAATACTTACCCGATGTTATTTACCTTCGAGTATGAGCGATTATATTTTATCAGGGGTTTTACTATTAAAAACAGCAAATTAACCAAGAAAATTTTATTCTTTGAAGTCAACGTCAGCCTCCATGCAAGTAATGGGGAGCAGTTTAGATTTTCCCTAAAAAAAATGGTTTACCCTGCAAAAAAAAATTGTTCAAAGAAAACATTAGGCATGTCCTAAATTATTTTTAAAATTTTTTTCTGGGCTTCGGTACGGACATATTAGTTATGGGAAATATCAACAATAAGAAACTAAAAATTACCATTTGAACAAATATCACACGACAGCTTACAGAAAGGAGAATAGCAAAGATAGAATAAAAAAGGCTTGCAAAAAAGGAGAATGGCAAAGATAGAATAAAAAAGGCTTGCAAAAAAGGAGAATGGCAGAGATAGAATAAAAAAGGCTTGAAAAAAAGGAAAATAGCACACACGTTACGTGATCGACCTGTCATGGAAAATACCGCATTTTTTAGTGTATTATTCCTCACCCATCGGACGTTGAAAGTCTATGTTCGATGGGTGAGAAATAACTCATTGAAAAATGAGGCATGCTGGATGACAGGCCGATTGCGTGACGCGTTTTATGTGTGCAATTTTTCTTTGCAATTGTGTGTGATATGTATTCAAAGTGTCACTTTTAATTGTTCATTTTTTATATCTATAGGTGAGACTTAAAATAATGCACAATCGGTCATCTAAACGCATTCCCATAGAAATTTCTATTCGCACTATCAGGTGGGAGGAAGTATCACTCTCCTCTCCACTCCATACTGAGTCTAATTTTGTACAAGTATCTTTTTGCACAAAGTATCTTCTATTACAACTAATATACTCAAATTCATCCAACATGATGGAGGAAGACAAAAAATTGTTATGTGCGGTCACCAACATACGAGTAATTTGAAGTGTCTACGTGCAGTTTGTGTGTGTGTGACAAATGACATCATGCACAAATATCTCATTTGAACGCATTTTTTCGTGCTATCTCTCAATAATTTATTTTCGACAATTGGCAGGGGTATTGCGATACCAAGGAAATATCAACCAAGGATCTTAATGTTATGATATTTTGAAACCCAATGTTATATATACATCACATGTATCAAATTTATTGGAAATAAACTGTTTCTTCTTTCCATTCTTTTTTATGCAAGCAAGAGGAGCGGAGGGGACGATGAAGGGCAGCATCCTTCTCTCTTCTGCTTATATCTATGAAGAGTTTTGACATCTGAAAGGAGACTGATAAATAATCATTTATTCAAGAGTCTACATGTATTATCTTCATATTGCAAGTAAACTGTTTTTCATTCTTATGTGAGAAATGATCCATGACACAAAATGACGGCGTGAGATGGTCGGGTGTTCGCGCGACACACATACTTCAATACACGGATCTCTGCAATTGCTGTAATTACTTTTTTCTGGGCATGCAAGTTTCACCGCAACACAATGAACGATTCTAGGACACTGCAACAGCATTTTCACAGGAAGGCCCCTTTACAATGGATAGGAAGGCACATTGCACTCTCTCAAGAAAGTGTTAGCCCACAAATCTTCTTCCAAGAAAGTTTTAGCCTACAACTCCGTTCGCAAGAAAGAGTTCGCCTTCATTATGAAGCGCTGCTGGCTCAGTCTGCTCTCCGACGCGTGATGACGCGTCCAAAATGATGACGAGGTGGAGGAAAAAAAAGCATTCGAACGAACCAAACAGCATTCGAACCTTCTCAATTTGAACCAAACAACAGAGCCTATACCTAATAAGTTAATTTAGGTATTAAATATATTTAGAAAGGAAATTGCCGCATATCAAAGAACATCAACATCTATTTAGATAGATAGCCTTAATGCGATGCAGCACGAGTTCTCGAACACTTACAACAATAGCTATTTAGCTCACACGTTCACTGCCGATTTACCACAGGGTAAATTGCTCGTTTACGTATCGGTGTGGCAGAACAGCATTTCAATTTTTCAACATGTTTTTTACAAGAGATTTATTTAAGTATACGAGGTAAAATTTCATCAAGCTATTTTTACACTTTCATGCACTTATTAGGAAAGATACAATTTTTTCTCGAGCAGTAATTAAAGTTGTTTTATTTTAGACTCTGCTTTCAGCGGCAGCAAACTTGTTAATGGGATGCAGCAAGAATTTTTCAAGGTGTACGAATTTAACACTGACTGCGACGTGAGCCACCGGTGGTACACGGAGGGAATTTTCAAAATGCTGCTGATCGACCAGCAGTCAAAAATTCGATTTTCATAAATACTTAATGCAAACTTAATGAAGGCACGATCCAGTTAATGTTTGCTATTTTTAACATTATTTACGACAATTGGCTTTGAATTTGAGTCGAATATTAAACTTCAGTTTTACCAACCGCAGTCAAAGTATTAAGACAATAATTCACAGTTGATGTAGTTACACATGTTATCAAATCTAGATCACGCAACAATACATTGCCCTCAATCATTTACTTTCTACTAGTGACATTGGTATTACAATACTCATGTGTGTATCAAGTAAATAAGTGTATGTATTCACTTTTAGATATTTGAAAAACCAATGATATACCATCTTTTTTGGACCATCTTTATTAAAGATAAACTGTTTTTCTTCCTTTTTTTCTTTGATTTAAGACAGCAGTTACGTACGAACTTAACGGTGATAATGACGTCTCTAGTGCAGCGGTATAGAGGTAGAAGGCTCAAAGTGATGGTCAATTCTGGCCGCGCTGCAGCAGACGACGGCAACCATAATTATAGCAGACGACGGAAACCGCCCGCCCGTTGCGCTAGATAACTGTATCGCGTACTCCCTGTCCCTTATGCATCTGTTTATCTAACTAGGTGTGTTCTACATGATCTCCTGCGTGGCATGTCTACATGATCTCCTGCGTGGCATGTATTGCAGCTGTTCTCCCGTTCTGATGCATTCATAAATTAGATCTTAATATGTTTCAAACAAAGAACCAAAACAAAAATCGGAGTTAAGATGCTCACTCACTGCTTCTGTGGTGGTAACATTACTGGTTTTAACAGTTTGATTTACTGGAACGGTATTATTAATCAAAATAATGAACGAATAATTTAATTAGGTGAAAATTGATTTTAAATAACACGCGATAAGAGATTTTTTTTGTGTTAAATTCAAGTATAAGCGGTCTGAAGATTTGAATATTACAGCAGAAATAAAAGACGGATACGACAGCTGCTTCTGTAGCGAGCAACCTACACCGCAGCTCTCGCTGCCGTGGCAAACAATTGACCCAGTTTTACAAATGCCCTTTCCAATAAGCGAGACATGAGTGAAGCCCTTACTGGAGTCTATTTCAAATACAACTACTTGTGGTACTGAATAAGTTCAGCGATCTCTAAGGAAACCCAATGGTAAAGTCTCCAATCAATGACCAGATAATAAAATGCCCCATATCTCCTTAAATTTATATCTAAATAATTAAATATATCTATATTTTTTGTGTGTAATATCTGCCATGTCATCACAATGGGCATGTGAGTGAACGCATTAAATTGGTTGGTGCGTGTGTGTGTGACGCTCACGCGGACGCTCAATGACCGTATCTGTGATACGAGTTTCACCAGTGCACAAGTACAAGAATATTTTAATGGCGGGTACTGTTGGGATGGATATATTTGTTGGGCATCCACGTCTGCAGGATTTATTTATGCAAAATATCCAATACCGTCATTTATGACGGCTTGTATACACTAGTACATGTAATAACATGTAGCCGTCGTGTTTATTACTTGCGTGCCACGCTTCCAGTTTATGATGGGAAAATAAACGTCTCTTGGCTACAAGTTTTGCCCTGGTGCAGTGTTATTTACTGATTTTTGCAAGAGAGCCACTTCGGTTAAACGCATAGATCGAGACAGCCGCAGCTATTGCAAGTTAGCGTATATTATATAAATTATATATTAGCTAGTCCACCTCCCTTAATTTGAAATAAGAAAGAACTCGAAATGAAAGAAAGGCCGTAAGGAATAAAAATATTCAATCTCTCGAGAGCTGATGAGGCCGAGTGCACACGGCCCGTCAAAAATGTACAATAATGTTCTACAAATCACATGACACACGTTCCTATTTCCTAAGAATTCACGTGATATTCATTCCTACTCGAATGTGATGGATTAATGCACTGGAAATTGTGGAGTTGATGAAGCTGGTATCACAGATACGAAATTGTGGAGTTGATGAAGCTTGTATCACAGATACGAAATTGTGGAGTTGATGAAGCTTGTATCACAGATACGAAATTGTGGAGTTGATGAAGCTTGTATCACAGATACGAAATTGTGGAGTTGATGAAGCTTGTATCACAGATACGCTCATCACACACTGCAGGCTGGCGCCGGACAGACAGACAGACACCCCTATTATTATAGTATAGATTACATAATAAATAATTATTATACATATTTTTCGAGAGCCGCACAATGAACACCACTGCCGGAATGTATCGAAATTTTTCTTCAAGAATGTCAGACGGTGACGGATCGCTCCCTTCTAAGTACATGGTGGCGCATAAGTAACGCACGCTTTTGAAGGTAAATTGTAAAGATTTATTACCGCAATATACACTGGGTATCTGTAGACAGGATACGACATGTAAATAAACTTTGAGAGTTCCTCTATCGCTTGCAATTAACCCTATCGTTATACCTTTCATAGTTTATTTATTGTTAATTTTTTAAAAAGGGTGCGTTACTTATGCGCCACCCTGTACTTCTTAGATCTAGCGCACCCTGCCAATCGATGAGAAATTACCTACTGTCACCCAGTAATAGAGAGAAAGCGCATCGTTTGCGTACCATGCCATCCGTGTGCACAAAACTTCACAGGACCACGCACGCACATGAAAGCTTTGTGCTACGGTGTGCGCCACGGTAGTGGAAACAAGGTAGGGTCATTTCTGTGGGGGAAATACACCACCTCTTGTTCGGCTAGCCAATAGAACGGCTTCATTTCAAACTAACTGAATGACGTCACCATTGCGACATGTCGTTAGGCCAATAGTGGTGTCAGATTTTGGGCTAGCGGTGTTGCCAGATACAATATGAGCGCTGCTATTGGTTCGTTGCCGTGACGTCACCTTTGCCGCACGGTCGACGATACAAGCACAGGTTTGACCCTACCTTGTTTGGTCTACATGACAAGGTCTTCGTCACACGCTTCATAAATTCCACGTACGTGTAGTACTGTACAAGTAAAATGATTGCATCGCGTCCAGTCACAAACAGCTGTTTCATGTCGCGGTCACTACTTACATCTCCATGCATCGATATGTCTGGTGGCCTCCGCTCACACGGCCAATAATTATTCCAGTCACCCGTAACAAATCACGCGACCATGGTTTTCATCAGTCCAGCGCAGTACGTGGTTCTTAACCTGGGTTCGATCGAACCACAGGGGTTCGGTGAGTCGAACCCCTGGGTTCGGCTTGGTACAGTTTGGAAACTAGCAAAGCATATAATTATATTCATGTGTTTTAAATTTGAAGAAAAAAAACATTTTGTTTTTCCAACTACGAAGGGTTCGATGAATGCATGTATGGAACTTGTGGGGTTCAGTGCCTCCAACAAGATTAGGAACCACTGGACTAGGGGGAGGAGGTTGCTCAAGACGACGGATGTAACTGGCCTAAAATCGAACGGGGGCAGTCGTATCATTTGTCGCAGCAAGTCACGGTACAAGCGAGTCACGGTATATGCAAGTCACTACGGATCATCGCCTGCGGTTTTCCACATCCAAGACGCACTCAACAGTGACGAGGTAGATACACGGGGCTCGCGTCTCCAGTTTAGAAAACAACGCGTGTCGCTTTAACGCGTGTGCCGCAAACAACACAGGCTTTGAGTGCCTTACGAAATTTCTCCGAGAAAGCTATTGGGTTTTACTGAAATGAGCTTGGGAAGGGATCATCAATATCCTTTGCTATTAATTTCCCCTAGGTATATTGGTTATACATTCAAATCTATGTATATTTAAGTCTACGTATATTCAGGTCTACGTATATTTAGGCCTACGTATATTCAGGTCTACGTATATTCAGGTCTACGTATATTCAGGTCTACGTATATTCAGGTCTACGTATATTTAGGTCTACGTATGTTTAGGTCTACGTATATTTAGGTCTACGTATATTTAGGTCTACGTATGTTTAGGTCTACGTATATTCAGGTCTACGTATATTCAGGTCTACGTATATTTAGGTCTACGTATATTTAGGTCTACGTATGTTTAGGTCTACGTATATTCAGGTCTACGTATATTTAGGTCTACGTATGTTTAGGTCTACGTATATTTAGGTCTACGTATATTTAGGTCTACGTATGTTTAGGTCTACGTATGTTTAGGTCTACGTATATTCAGGTCTACGTATATTCAGGTCTACGTATATTCAGGTCTACGTATATTTAGGTCTACGTATATTTAGGTCTACGTATATTTAGGTCTACGTATATTTAAGTCTATTAGTTAAGAGCGATTTCATTTCGCGTGAAATGTTCCGGGTTCAATACCTACCTTGCGAGCCCGGTGTTTCTTGCTGTGGGAAAAAGCGAGAAGTGAGCAATAATTTCTGTTCAATTTAAGTTCATTACATGGGTACCCGCACAACCGGGATTAAGCCTTAATGAGTCTTGTAGAAAACTCCCAAAAAATGGCATGAAATCCATCAACGTGATTGGAATAAAAAGTTTGCCCTCGTAAATAAATGACGGCATTCATTATTTTCCTCAAATAAATCCTGCAGACGTGGATGCCCAACAAATATATCCATCCCAACAGTACCCGCCATTAAAATATTCTTGTACTTGTGCACTGGTGAAACTCGTATCACAGATACGGTCATTGAGCGTCCGCGTGAGCGTCACAGACACACGCAACAAGCGGACACCAAACAAATATATAAATAAATAAACACACCGAGGTCTGTATTATTCGCTGTATTAATCTGACACGAGTTTTGCTCGGATATTATGCTTAATTTCAGCTGGAAATTATCAGCACGCTTTAGCGGATTTCCTATCTCATGCAGCTCTTCGTAACGGTTTCGTGAACGTTCGCAAAAAGGAGTCGAGTCCGAGGTGGGTTGTTTGCTACGCACACGTTTCGCCCTATGAATTCCACGGTAGAGGAAACAAGATAGGGTCATTTTTATGGGAGAAAAACACCTCTTCTTGTTTGGCTAGCCAATAGAAAGGCTTTATTTCAAACACACTTTATGACGTCACCAAAACACCGTGTCGTTAGGCCAATAGTGGAGCCAGATTTGGGGGTAGCAGTGCTACCAGATGCAATATGAGCGCTGCTGTTGGTTCGTTGCCGTGACGTCAGCAAAACCACATCGTCAACGAAAAAAAACTGGTTTGAACCTATCTTGTTTACCGTGGTGAATTCAAAGCCTACAAAAATTTTTTTTACCCTAAAAAGCGCTATTGAGCAGACAACTTTTTCCTTTTTTCCCTGTCAAGAGCATGAATGATAAAAAAGGACTCTCGATTTTTACCCTCAACTCGGCCGTAAGGTTCGTATTAACTTATCTACGCAAAGTAGAAGGTGATACAAGCGTTGCGGTTGCTCACAGTCAGTTTGGTTAGGCTAGAAGAAGTCGTTTGAAAAACCGGCGTTTCTGCTCTAACACATTTTTAACCTTTTTGAAAAGTGTAAAGAATACAATTGAACCATAATGTGTTGCCTTTTACTCTAAAATTTATTTCGAAAAAGGTAGCAAAATAGTTTAAATGTTATTTGCATATTCCGGTACGTTAGTGAACAATTTACCTAGTGGTACACATATGTACCACTTTAGAGTCAACGTGTTAAACTGTGTAGAGCTATTTTACAATACATACCTATATTCCGTTAGGTTATGTTTCAAACCAAACCTTGCTTTTTATTTCGTATTTTTTATTAAATTCATCAGAAAATTCCGCGTTTTTTCATGAAGGCAACGAATATGAAAATCTTTTAGTCTCTACACTCTACGTTACAGAATAAGAAAACGTGCTAAAGAGAACTAAACATCTCAATCTCTTAGAAAGCATTGGCAACGAAATATTTCTATCAACTATGAGTTACTCCAATCATAATCCTTCATGATATTTTATTTATCCACTGTCTATGAATTTTCATTAAGAAAAGAACGTAAAGTTTAGTTTAGTTGAAAAAGTTCATTTTAACTAAAAGTACAAAACATCTCAGTAATTTCAAAGGATCTTAACATTAAGATCCTTTTTTGATAACTATACATAGGTATCGTAATACTCATGTCAAATGTTGAACAAATGATAGAAAGAAAACATGAAAATGTATTCAATTTTTCAGGTTATTCTAAGTTTGAAAATGCAGATAAATACAGGTAGGAAGTATTTATTCTTATATATTAATTTCTGGCACCGAAAGAAACAATCAACCACTCACTGCACACCACTAAATTATCAAAGACTTTATGCGTAACACTAAAATATTCAGTAAACTTATAAGCTCGAATGCGTCAACATACTTCGAAGGCGAACACTTTCAGTGCAATATTATTTTAACGAAAATAAAATTTGGCGTTGAAAAAAGTGGTACATTCTTCGCTCGAGACAGCCTATTGGAAGAATATTCCGATGATGTACAAGCCTGGACAACAAGCAGAGTAACTAGAGGTTACCATGAAGCGCGTAAAATTTGGAGAGCTGTTATATCGACCTCCTTATACTCGGCGGTAGCAACAGCAACTGAACCTTTGATGTGTCTCTGTGATCCGGCGCTACGTAAACGAAAATTGGCACCCGCATTTCTGATACTCCCGGCTTTGAAATATCATGAAGCAGTCACGTTATTCTTTGAATTCTGCTCTTAACCATGCGCTGCACGAATTATATGTGGAAATATAAAAAGGTTTTGCTTTCTAGGAAAGTCATTAACAAAATCTTAATGCTACCGCGGCTTGAGGGGTGTATGAAACACGTATCATACTCGTTCATTTTATGTACAGTCTGTCTCATTAGCGTTACAAAATGTAGAAATACACTTATCATGATTAATTTTTTTATCTACATCAAAATTCGATATGAGTCATATATGACACACCATGCAGTGAAGTGTTACAGAATAATTCCTAGAGGTACAATAGTGGAAGAAAAACTAGAACTTTAGAAATGTAGAGCTTAAGAAATGTAGAACTTGAGAACCGTACGTTCGCAATGACGTCATGTCTCAGAAGAATGACAGGTATGCGCTGCAGTTCGTACTTAAGCGTGACCACTGCATCAGGGCGGCGCGGTTGCAGCAATGCGACTAGAAATAAGTCTTTGAGCGTATAAACTTGAGTGCTCAGGAGCACTCAAGTTCTGCTCAACTCTTTGTCAGAATCGTGACACACGTGAGCGGCTCACGTCAAAGCTCGGTAACTTGTGATCACGACGTCACATGGCGGCTGTGTTAGATATAATCAAGTGCGTTCGACAGGCTCAATAATACAGGGTTGACAGATTGGCCATTTTTTAAGCCCCGTGGCTGTGAGAAAATTCACTTGGCCATTTTTTAAACCCCGTGGCTGTGAGAAAATTCACTTGGCTTTTTTTTAAACGCCGTGGCTGTGAGAAAATTCACTTGGCTTTTTTTTAAACGACGTGGCTGTGAGAAAATTCACTTGGCCATTTTTTAAACGCCCGGGCTGTGGGAAAATTCATTCAGCCATATTTTCCAACACCGCACGACTCAAGAAAAAGAAGACCTGCGATTTCTCGAGGAGGTGCTCTCCTCATAACATTGTCAATTTCAGTATCAAGTCTATTAGTACTGTGATTTTAGATTAAACAGATGTGTACATAGTTTGAAGTGGCCACTTTGGCCAGTTTTCCCGTAAAATTTAACCATAAGCTGACTGGTTTATCAGGCAACCCTGCTCAATAATACTTGTACAAACAAACATCGGCATCTACGAATGCTTTATTTCCAATTCAAGCCTGGTACACACCACCTTGTACATTGGTATATCAAATGCCTCATAACTAACACCAGGACGCCATGACGGTTACCCCCGGCCAAGACCGGTACCCATTTCAGACACCTGGGTAGAGTGGGGTATTGTGCTTTGAATTTCTCTCCTTTACCCAACGGAGAAAATCGCCGACGCTCACTGTCCGTGCTGGCCTCAACCATTATTATAGGTTAGATCAGTCTCGATCCATAATTGAGTAGCGGCCTTCACTGAGCTAATGCGGTTAAAACTTTGGAGAATTCAAACATCAAGCTTTCCTATGCATCGGATTGCGAATTGCTCTTGGACTTTCAATGCTTGATTATCGTGTTAGGTTAGGTTAGGTAAGGTTAGGTTACGACAAATTCTAAGATTGGGTTATAAATTGAGGTTGAATTGTGTGTTATTCGAGATCACGTCACAATTGATCTTTCAATGACTAAGGTCTTGTGACAATTGATGCATATTCATTTGATTACAACCTATAGTTTAAGTTTCTATTTTTATTCCAAAACCGTTTACGAAAACTGTCCATCATCTGCCTTATTCTTTAAACGTAACGTTCACATTTTCCAAAAATTTCTATAAGATTTTTTGAAGCTGTGAATTTCATCCTGGAGCCTCATCAAATATATGTTATGCAGTAATTCGCAGGTCTAAGAATTAGGGAGTGACCATGGAGCTCGATTAGTGCATAGCTAGCTGTGAGTTTGAATGTGCAATTTGGCTCTCCTTGTATAGATAATCTAGTCTTGAATTTTTAAAGCTTAAATATTAGTGTCCTTGAGTATCTCAGAAGCTGAATTAGCTCAATACTAAGACTGGATTATTCACTGGCACCGCATCATGTTAACATATTAGGAGCTGAAAAACAAGAAAGAGAGAAAGAAATTAAGAAAAAACGGTTAATTTTTAATAAATTATTATTGGTAAATATTATTTGTTTTTAAAATATCTTAAAGTAAGGATAATTAGTTGATACAATAGACATTGTGCTTCTGGCAGGCTCCTTGTATAAATAATCTAGTTTTGAGTTTTCAACTTGTTTACGTATTTTTACGAGTTTTTACTAGCTATTAACGAGTTATTAACACGTTAACAACCGCGTTTAAGCGGTTGTTAACGGCGGATTTGGTTAGGTTGTAAGTAGCAGAATTGTGAAATCGACTTTACTGCTCGAATACATTTTTATCCTTCATAAGAAAAATGAAAATAGAATTGCACGAAAACATTTCTCCTCGTATAATAACAGTTAATATTTTTTAAAGAGGTAGCGAGAAACATGAAATGTCATTCATTTATACCAGTACGTGTGTGAGCAATTTACCTAGTGGTACGCATGTGGCCCAATACGTGGTCAAAGTGTTAAAGCTCAAATAGTAATGCCTTCGCGTATCTCAGAAGCTGTAGCTTACCCAGTCTAACTTTTTCGCCACCTACATGCATATTTTTCGACATCTAAGGGATTTAAGCGTTAGGCGGCGAAAAACATGCAGTGTTAAAAACTCGTAAAAACTCGTAAAAACACGTAAATATGCATCCAGGAGGCGAAAAAGTTAGACTGGGTAACTACAAAGACCGTATTCTTCACTATAATAAGTCTTTATTATATTAAAATAGCAGTACCTAAAAAACACTTGACGTGGTGAATCAGGCAGACTTCAAAATAGAAAATATGAAAATAAATGAGGCCAAGCCCGTGGGACATTTGGCTGATCTCTTCAATTCATCATTGAACTGTTTTGCAACACGTGTATTGTAGATAGATCAAGATGATATGCATAACTCAGTACTAGCCTGCGGCTCACAGCAAACTTATGACTCTTCATGTCACTGTAAAATGAAATGGCAAGAGTCTTGCTCTTAAATTATATGTATGAATGCATTTGCTACCATCAGTCTAGTTCGTGCCAAAGTTTGAGTGCTTTACTGCAATGACGCTTCATTTTGAGCAGTGCAGACATGAAATACATCGAAATATTTAGTGCCTCGCACAAATGTGTAAAAATAATAAAAATAGCTCAAAGAAAAATCTATTCCAGATAAGCCCCACCACTAATGCAACACATAAGTTCACCCACTTGTAACTTTCGAAATAATGCACCTATCGACTTCAAATTACCCGCAAACGAAAGAATGTTTTAAGCGTTCGTTTGAAAGTGATTTGAAGTCGATAGGTGCATTATTTCAAGCTTCGTCCGCGTAAAAGAACTCGGTGCCAGTAAAGCTTGATATCTACCATCGGTTTTAATATATACAAACCTCTTCATCCCATGTATTTCTCGTTCTGAATATCTTTTTCAACAATAGTTGTTAAGTATCTACGATACGATGTTGTATATAGTGCATAAGATTGAAATAAAATTTCCAAAAAATACGTTAAAAAAATAACCCCTTATGAAAATTATTCGAAAAAGCGAGGGTCAACTTGCTGCTTTCTTAAACGATGTAAGATTTGTTTACAAATAATTACAAAATTACCTTTTGTAACAAATGTCTTGTAATAAACGTTTTGTTTATCCATGACGAAATATATAATCTTTATCTTTAATAATTGATTTCAATTTACGGGAGATTTCACACTATACAAGAAAATCAATGGTAGATATCATACTCCACCAGAAAACCCACCGTAGATATCATACTATGCCGGAAAACCCACGGTAGATTTCATACTATTCCGGCACCAAGAACTCTAGCAGCTCTTAACATGACGTCAATCGATATTCACTTTTCAAAGGTTTTACTTTGCTCCATGTAGCATGAGCTACATATCATATAAATCTCATTAAGTATTAAATAAATTAATTCCTTGCATGAAA
>JACJUY010011056.1:0-11768 GCA_014220935.1 Platorchestia sp. MABIK
CGATGGTGACAGGTATCGATGGTGACAGGTATCGATGGTGACAGGTATCGATGGTGACAGGTATCGATGGTGACAGGTATCGATGGTGACAGGTATCGATGGTGACAGGTATCGATGGTGACAGGTATTGATGGTCACAGGTTTCGATGGTCATTTGAATGGTATTTCTATTCCTTGAAAATTATAGGAACTGAAAACGGTCGATGATGTGCTCGGTCGATTTCTCCATCCAGTGAAAAGCTAAAGACATGATACGCAGCATGCATGTGGGGCTCAGTCTCTATCGGAATCCTCAACTTTATACAAGAATTAAGCTCATGATGTTTTTCCAGGTGTTGAGAAATTTCACCTGCGAGACTTGAAATTTATTTCACCACACACACACACACACAACATGAATTATTTGGTTTATATAAACACTATCTTGACCTTTTAAAAGGCTTATTAAACTCATCAAAACTGCAAACAGCAAACATCAACAGAAGAAAACGTGTGTTGCCAGGCTCACTGCAGTTTCAACACTGGCTGCTGGTCATCTGCTCACTGAAACATTACAACATTTCATCAGGTTGGCATGTAGGACACGTTTATAAAAAATACTCCCGTAGTCAGTTAGTCCTTGTTTCAAGATAAAAAAAGCCTGCTAGCTGGCGCATAACTCTGAACTGAAATTCAAATCTCTTCATTTTTAAGAATTACGACCAAAAAAGCCTGATATACTAATATTTACCACTGAAAAATTACTTTCACGTGAAAACTGTGCCTAATGGTAAAAGTTTTATTAAAAATTTTAATTGGGCATAAAAAGCTGAATTAGGGTCACTGCTCAGTGCTCATGTGTAATAACCTTACTGACCAGTGGTATATACAGGTAGAAGCAAATCAAATGTTCGCGTTTTGAAAGACTATTAGTGCCAATCAAATTCCCGCGTTTTGAAAGGCTATTAGGAAAAGTAAAGCAATGCTTACAGAATTATTTGTTATTTTATTCGAATCAGTATACAATGTCGTTTGTGTGCTTGCTTTTTGAAGATGGCATCAGGCATCAGAACCACACACATCTTACCATCACCACCACAGCCGTTGGGCGCGCCTTTCAAAACTCGGGCATTTGATTTGACCCACCTTGTTTTACCTGGAGTCCGGGTGACGCAGCGGCCGTTGTACGGCTGAGTAATGCCTTATTGCGGGATTTTCAAAAAATTCACGGCGTCGTGGCAAAACAGCTGACAGCGGAAGTTCTGTTATGTAGACTTGGCTTACGTTTTGTAGCATGTAACTTAGCAATGTCTACTTGGAATTGCATATGGTATCAGCTGTACATTGTTGCGTAGACGTAAATTCCATTGCAAATTAGTAGTCCGCCTGAGACAACTGGTGTGGTAGTCCCATCTCTTCAAAATAGCTCAAATGCTCGGTCATGAAGCACAGTACGAGAACTTGGAGTTTGGTCTATTTCTCTGAAGCCCTGGGGGAGAGAACCCGGAATTTTATTCTAATGTTCTATTAAGCATTGTATTTCTTGATTTAATATTTCACTCTCGTGTATGATGAAAAACTACGAAAACGAACATATTTACCATTACCAACGTTTCGTGACTCTCAAATCCCATTATCAGCACTGAAACCAAGGAGGGCAAAGAGATAACAATAAAAAGTATTATAGTACAGAAGTACATTGCTTAACATTTCACAAATCTGTATTTCATCCTGTTCGAGGCTCGTTGGCTGAAGTGTGAGGAGATGGAGGATTGGATTTCTATGTGTGCACAGAGAGTGAATAGCTTGAAAGAGGAGGAGGAAATGAAGGAAGTGGTGGAGGTTTAGGTAGTGAAATGGAGGAAATGGAGGATGTGGTGGAGGTTTAGGTAGGGAAAGTGGAGGAAACGGATGACGTGGTGGAGATGGAGGACGTGAAAGTGGTGGATAAGGAAATGGAAGAGAGGAGAATGAGGTGGAAGAGGCCTGGGAAGCGGAGAGTTTGCTCCTCACTGGGCAGCACCTTGGGTATAAGTAGCTTACATTCTGAACTAAGCAAAGAAATCAAGACGAAGAACACAATCCCATGTCCTGTTTATTGCCTGAAATTTTATTAATAAGGAAAAAAGATACAAAATCATATTTCAATGAAATGTATTCGTCAGTATGATGTCTGTAGTTTCGTATAATTTTTCGTGCACTCGAAAACTTTTTAGTTTCATTAACAGTTTTGAAAAAAATTCTGAAATATCAGAGAGAACTTTCGTGTGGCTATAGAGAGCCTATACTAAATCAAGGGAGATTGTAAACTGCTGAAGAAATTATTACCTGAGAAAGCAAGATTAAGATGATCTTACACTAAATCCTGCAAGATTTGACTCAAGTGAGCCGAGGAATACTTCAATTGACGGAAGATTTATTTTAAATGATGAATTTACTTCAGGTGAAATCACAAAGGACAGAATGAGAGGTTCATTAAAACACTTATGTCTTTCCAGGACTTCATCTGGAAATCTTCAATAGTGAGTTTTACTCAAAATTATTTGTGCATTCTTCACGAATAGAATATTTTAACTCAGTGAACATGCTCCCAGACTATTCACTTGTTTCAGAAAATACGCACAAAAACCTGCCTTTACTTTCCTCCTTAGTCTGAGAGAACATTTTCAATTTTTTTCAGATGCGGAATTCTACCATCTAAGCACAAAACGCATGACGTGCCCCGAATGCTTGTTCGATAGTTGTGCGATTCTCTCCTTCTAGCGGGGTACCGTTAGTATACCTCAGCTATAGATAGGCTTTCAGGACTTTTGCCTTTTGCATTTACTTAGCTTTTTCAAGTTCTCGAGCCTTCTTCGCCATCTCTTCTTTGTGTTTTCTTCTTCTTTCTTCCTAACTTAATGTTTCTATGCGCAAGGTATCCTCAGTGGGAATACACCTACTGCATAAATTCCTCGCTTGGTGCAGTCTAAACTGAATGATACTTTTCTTCCGCTCTTTGAAATTGCCTTTTTTGTGGATTGAGAGTCTTAAATTACTGATTAGTTTGATATGTGTAATGCTAGACATAATTGCTGAAATAATCATTGCATGCTCCTACAAACTTGAATTTAATTACTTTGTTACAGCCTGAAGCAAAATATTATTCATGTCACCGAACATCATAAAACCACTTCAAATTTTTTAACTATTTAAATTTTACAGCGATTAGATCACCATCGAACGTACACCGCGCTAGGTCACGAATGCACGTCGCGATAAAATTACACTGCCTCGGGTAAATTTTACCATAAGACACCAGCAACTTTATGAGGGGAAATACGTTAATAAAATTTACATTGTTATTTCTTGTTTTGTAACGTCACTGTGAAAGTTAGGATAACTCTTACTTATTACGCATTAACATGAAACTCTTTATTATGGTAATTGCTATCATTTCTCGAGTGTCGGTGTTAGCGTAAGTTTTAGCACTTAACCAGGTGCACGCATGAGGAAAAAACCTAACTGAATCCATTTGTAGGAAAACTTTCAAAATATTACACGATGTGCTATTTCTGAAAATTACAGTTTTTTTAAATTGTGTCTGAGGTGGAAGCTATTCGCGTCCTTAAGGTAAATTTCTCAGTTTAAGCTGCGCTGAGACACGTGCAAGCTGCGCTCACGGCCCTTGGTAAAAAGGTTGAACTAAATTTCTGTACAACTATAATTTCACATCAGAATTGATATCGTAAACCCGAAAGAGAGCTTTTATTTAATTCACTAAAGAGTTGAAATCATGACTCCAAAAATGTTAGGAACTATCTTGTCGGAAACCAAATGGCTTGCAGAAAATGAACTGTTAATAAATGACCGCATAATACAATGACCAATTAGTTGGGAGTGAGTCAAGTCTCGATTAATGTTTGGAGCGAAAGTTGCGTGGAACAATTTATATCCGTAACGAACTATGTCAAACAAACAGTCTAGCCTGTATTCAACTCGCGTTGAACATCCGTGGCTTTTGTAGTGGACAGTCAAGCGGCTCTCGTGATGGACAGCCAGGAGGCTCTCGTGATGGACAGCCAAGCGGCTCTCGTGATGGACAGCCAAGCGGCTCTCGTGATGGACAGCCAAACGGCTCTCGTGTTGGACAGCCAAGCAGCTCTTGTGATGGACAGCCAAGCAGCTCTTGTGATGGACAGCCAAGCAGCTCTCGTGATGGACAGCCAAGCGGCTCTTGAAGTTGACATCCAAGCGGCTCTCGTGATGGACAACTACCGCTGCCCATCAGCGCTGACTGCTCCGCCGGATGGCAGTGCCAGCCAGCATCGGTCAGTGAGCTGAAGTGATCACAGGGTCGTACTGCATAGCAATTTACTTAGAAGGTTTCCAATTGAGGTTCGTTCGGTCTTATACCTTCTTTTAACTTATGTTCTTTTTATGTCTTTTTTTCTGACTCGACTGACACAGTTGGGAAGAAACGAGAAATGACAGGCTCCGTTTTTGACAAGAAACTGGAAGAGGGGAGAAGTTTTACTTTCAGCAAAGAAAAGGATGATCGAAAGTGGGCGACTGTAAAATCAGAAAACAAAAATTGTGTGATGAGACTGGGAACAAAAAATTGATGACAGGCGCGTGGGTGTCTAAAAATGTGTGTCAAGAAAATAGGTCGGTGAAAAATGGGTGGCGAAGATTGGTGAATGGAAAAAAATTGTTTTTAATGTGCGTAGCAGAAGCATAAATGGTGAAAAATTTCGTCGCAGAAGAGTGATTCAAACATGAGTAATACCGTTTGACCATCTCTTCAGTTCGTAAAATATCAATCCTGAAGGAGAAGTAAACAGCGCCACCAGCAACCTGTAAAAATTGGACAGCTTTCAACAAAGTATCTAATTCAGAAAGTAAAGGATTCATAAAAGGATTCAAATCTTAAGACAAGAATTTTCGTTCACAAGATTAGCATCATGTACCATCAGCGGATAAGAAAATCTCCTATTCTCCATTTCTTTAGATCGCTGAAGCTGCAATTTAGCTGCCGGTTTGGGCAGGTTATTCGGATATTAAACAATCTTCTTCTTCCTCTCGAGAATTTCAATGGAGTCAGTCCAAGGATTGGTGGCGTCAGAGGAAGTCTTATTCTGCAATGCGAGTAGAGACCGAGCTCAGATGACCGGGATCAAGTAAGATTTATGAGGGATATAAGCTTTATTTAAATTCGTGCGCTTGAGTCATTCAATATCTATTTCTCATTTACGTTTCTGGACCGCTAGGCACGCCGGCAGTTGTGCGTGAGATTATTTATTCCTACTTTTATTCATCATTGTTCATTCCTCTCTCTGGAGCATGTGTGATTCAAGTGGGACCTGGCAGCCAGACACTTAACTCTTTAACGCCATCCAATTTTTGCGCCCCGCAGAATTTCAATCGAGGACGCCATGGAGGATTGTCGCTTTTAAAGGAAGCTTACCTCGCAATAGGAGTCTGGCCTGCCGCCATTGACCTGGAACACAAAATAATCCTGTCGAGAAGTACTGGGTTACTCGTTATTATGTCGATATTGCCTCGGTGTGGAGCGCAACGCGTGGCGGCAGTTAGTCCGCCTGGTAATATTCCAGACTCAGAATGCGTTGCTGACTCCGACATTGGTGCCGGCTATATCGAGTGTCTGTAGCAATACTCACAGAGTTAGAGAACACGATGCTTCGTATTTTGGTGAAAAGAAAGTTGGTGTAATTCGCCGTTTTACGAAAAGCGGAGAAAGCATCGTGGCAAAATCTGAACACTCTTAGTGGAGAAATTATTCGCGGACACAAAAGGGTTTAGCGTTTTTTTATGATTCGAGACTCCTTGATTCCAAACTCTACACGTCATTTGTACTCGTACATGAATAAAACATGGTTCTCAATTTTCATAACAAAAGAGCATCATTCAAAAAAAAAATTTAGGGAAGCCATTATTTAAAAATTTAACCCACCAAAATATTTATATAGATAAGCCATGAGAATATTATAAAGGTGGCAATCGTGAATACAAAGACGTTCCATCTCGGTTAATTCCATCAAACGGTTCTAATAAGTTTCAGCCAAATTTTAGTATGTATCTGGTGGCATACCAACCCATTCATCAACAGCTGCATCTTCCTATTCTTGACGGTTTATTGGAGCTTGGTGAGGGATGTGAACTTTTGAACTTTCAGTTCTTACAATGGTTATTCAAGGAGATTCAATTCAGGAGTCTCAGAAAGCTGTCTAGGAAATCTCATCGTTTTATTACGCAGAATAAATTAGTACTTTGGCTGCCGTAGCCTTGTGCCACACGATGGTGGTGGTGTGATACGTCATTAATGCATGACTCTGTGGAAGTTCAGCCTTGTTTTAACGTGTTCTTCAAATAATCTGTGCTTAGGAAATGATCGTGTGATTGGAATAATGCGTTACGTGTACTTTTCCTACTCCCTCTACCCTGCGGTGATGTTCGTTGCATGAAGCTCAGTATTTGGTGTTTAGCTTAGTTTGTTTGGTGTTTAGCTTAGTTTGTTTGGTGTTTAGCTTAGTTTGTTTGGTGTTTAGCTTAGTTTGTTTGGTGTTTAGCTTAGTTTGCTTGGTGTTTAGCGTAGTTTGTTTGGTGTTTAGCGTAGTTTGTTTGGTGTTTAGCTTAGTTTGCTTGGTGTTTAGCTTATTTTGTTTGGTGTTTAGCGTAGTTTGTTTGGTGTTTAGAGTAGTTTGTTTGGTGTTTAGCGTAGTTTGTTTGGTGTTTAGCGTAGTTTGTTTGGTGTTTAGCGTAGTTTGTTTGGTGTTTAGCGTAGTTTGTTTGGTGTTTAGCTTAGTTTGTTTTGTGTTTAGCTTAGTTTGCTTGGTGTTTAGCTTAGTTTGTTTGGTGTTTAGCGTAGTTTGTTTGGTGTTTAGCTTAGTTTGCTTGGCGTTTAGCTTAGTTTGCTTGGCTTTGCTTTCGCTGTTCCATGAATTGTTTAGTGCTATTTTTAAGAAGCTTTCACTTAACTAGCCTAATCTCAACTCAAACTTGCTTGAAGGACCATTTCTTCAATTATAGTGAGCACTGTGTTGCTCTCAGAGATACTGGCGCATCTATTTCGACCAAGCGATAGAGTTTCTCGTATCTTCCTGCTTTGTTGTGCCGAGTTTGTTAGCGTCTAAGGGAGCTCAGTTCAACTATCATGTACGGAGCTTATCCTACCATATTTTCCTTTTACACGATGACTGCGATGGGTTAAACGGAGGTTCAGTTTTCAACTCAAAAATAAAGTCAAAAGTAGACAGCAATTTTATAATTACTAACATTAACTGGGTCAATTAAATGCTATTTATTTAGTAAGATTATTAGAATTTTTCAAACAACCCATCGATCGGTCGTATTGCAAGCAACGTGTTAACCTTTGACTATAACTCGGCGACTCTTGGCGCGACATGGTCGACCCTGCAATTCGAATGGTCATAATTGAGCTTACGCTGACCCAGCTGTTGTATTAGAGGACTCGTGCCCTACTTAGTTAAAGGTCAGCGGTAGGACTCGTGTCCCATAAAGGTTAGCGTTAGGACTAGTGTCTTACTGCAGACCGTACTTGAGGATATTCTTCTTTCCCGCGTGAAGATGCCTGATTTGTCATCGTTCCCGCTTGTTCCTCCTTCACACCTCCGCAGCACTGGATTATTTTTAAAAGCTTACCGTGGTGAGTGGTTAAGAGCGCCCGCCCTTCACGGGAAGGGTTGGCAGTTCGAATCCTGGCAGAGCCGCCCGGTGATTCTCCCCGTTGGGAAAAAGAGAACTCAGCCACAATTCCCCACTCCACCCAGGTGTCGAAAATAAATCCATCTTGACCGGGAGTAACCGTCATTGCGTCCTAGTGCCTGGTGTTAGTTATAAGGCATTTGAAAACCAATGTGCAAGACGCATCAGGCTTGGTTAGAATGAAACATCTCTTTTCCTCTGGCGCCATCAATCGCTCGCCAGCCTCCGGCTTAACACGTTGGCTACGTATTGAGCCGTATATGTGTACCACTAGATAAATTTATCATTCGCGGATCGGTATCAATGAACAGCAGTTGGCTCTTTTCCAGGTAAGTCTCTCCACTAATGCAACACATAAGTTCACCCACTTGTAACTGTGAAATAATGCACTTATCGACTTCCATCTCAAACTAAAGATTAAAACATTTTTTTGTTCGAGAGTAATTTGAAGTCGATTGGTGCATTATTTCGAAAGTTACAAGTGTGCGAAATTATGTGTTGCAATAGTGGCGGGGCTTTCCTAGAAAAAATCCCAGCATTTCAATTATTTATTTACCTATGCTTAGAATAGATTTTAGCAAACGAGGTAAAGTATAATCGTGCTATTACATTTTTCACACTTCTCAGAAAATATGGAAGTGTATTTGAGCAGTAAAGTCAATTTTTCAACTCTGCTACTTACAACCTAACTGAACCAACCGAGCAAACGTAGTCAACGAGTATCCATGATATGCCCACCTGCGGGTAGGAATTAAGGAAACCCTCCTGGCGGTTCACCTGGAGGTAAAAACAGTTCCTCCCCCATTGTTTGTGCCTCTTAAATTTTGATTGTGATTGAACAATAATGTTTGCATGCTCGTAAGGTTACCGTACTCCCATGTCTTTTTCTCTGGGACTTGGTTGTACCTCGAGGTAGCTGCCCTCTCTTAGTCTCCTCTCTGCCGCCCAGACAGTCTTCTACTCTCCAGGACCTCCCTCGGCTCTCCCATGTTGATGGGATGCTCACCATTCGACCTCGTCCATATCTCTATGTTCCTTCGTTTTCACTTTGTTCGTTATAATATAATCTAATCAGTGTCTCCGAGTGTTTTCTCACTGTTCGTGCCTGCAAGTTCCAAAAGCCGGGCTCTCACACATGTCACTTTAAAATTGTTTTTTAATTTTTCTTCAATCTTGTACTTTGGTAATTAGATGCATATTTGAGGTCATTATCGTACAGGGGGCCAGGTTTTCGAGGATTCTACTTGTTTCAGTGGTACTGCTGACAGTACATATTCTGTCGATTTCGCTACCTTACGTGCAGATTTTCTCTGGTCAAAATCTATAAGTTTTTTTTTAATCAAATTCCTGCACAGCGCATCTGGCAACCTTACAGGATCTAGAATCTGGATGCTGCGTAGTTGATGATAACCAAGAAACAAGAGGACGTTTGAACAAACGAAACAGCCCGTAGAGTAGCTAAGTCGACAAGTAATTCTTTACTGCTGGACGTACACATAAAACGAAAGATTTTCAAAATCTGGCCCCTAGGAAAGAATCAACATGACGAGCGCAAGATTTTGCGCCTATAACTTGTGGCGGTTTCGGTTCAGTATCTTGTAGTCTTCAGATTTTGCAACATTTTCGATAACAATTCAATGTAATCTCAATTGAGCTAGAACAGCCTTCACAATATCATGCATGCACCTACATGGTTAACTGGTGACACTGAACTAATAGAGGGAAAATCTTACATTTCTTATTTCGAATAGGGTTCATTTCTTTTCCCCTCGCGCTCAACTTTTGAGTCAATATTCTGTAGTATTCATCTCCTACACAATTTTCTTCGTGCAAGCGACTTTTGGTAAAATTTAAGCGCACTGAACGATGAAATACAAATTTTGCGAAGAGGCATCTGTCGTCGTACATATCAACGTAAGCCCCTCCTGCACAAGCAACATTGAAACGTCACAAATTGAAAATGAAAATTCCGAGGAAATTAATTATCTATACTAAGAAAACGTTTCCGAGTCCCGCTCCATCGTCAGTTCAGAAAACAAATCATTATGTTTAAAAATAAAAAAATAAAGATCAAAGGACTTCTATCTTTTATTTCAGACTCAGTGATTAGTATTTTGAACAAATCATGGAACGGGACTCCGAAAAGTTTCGTTAGAAAAGATGATAAATTTCCATTGAATTTTCTTCATTTTTAAGTTTCAAATAAGGTTGTGACTAAATCAATCCACTGACCCATTCAAATATATTGAATTAAAATACAATGAAATGTTGAAATGCAGCTACACTGACACCCTGAGTACACAAATTTTGACGAAACCTCTTCACAAAACTCTCGGGTTTATTTTGATAAATGTCCAGCGGCTTCTCCGCCCATACAGATTTACACTCGGATCAAACTCATTATATTTCTCAATGGAGCACTTGCACGGTAAAATGAGGAATGCTCAATATTTTTAAATAAATCAGTTACTACAACATTACTCGTGACGGTCTATAATCTTTTACCTCAAATCAACCCTAAGGTCTTATGCGTTGACCTTCCTCCTAAGTGGACTCAACACTGATGATGTTTAAGCTATAAATTGTTACTATTACACTATGGAGCATTAAAGAAATTTAACATGCTATAACACATAAATTAGAACTTGAATTAGAACGAACAATACGTTCGTTCCTATAAATAAATCAAGGAAGAATGCAAGAACTCCAAAAAACTGTGTTTTATTTTTTATGGAAACAGAACAAGAAATTTTTCCCTGCTTACGCCAAAAGAGGTAAATGAAGATAACGCTAAAAAGTATAAAGCCATGGGCAAATATGCTGCGAATTCAATTAAACTGTACACAACTCCATTTCTTCGTTGATTTCGTGATTCAATTGACTGAGTACCGGAAAGTGATGTCTCTGTGGAAAGTGCTGCAAAATTTGGTAGTCTCACCACGAGGTCATCAAATACCGAGAAATACTCTGTGTTCAATCTCTCGCTTGTGATCTTCATTATTGAATACAAATGACTCGAGCTCTTTGTCCTGAAGCACCGCATGCAAACCCTCCCGGCCTGCGTCAGCTCTTCTCTTTCCGGCGGAACCTCCAGTTTCGTAGTGACTGTAACATGCATTCGTTCTGTGAGGGACAAATACTGCTCCAAATCAAAGATAGTCAATCAGTTTTTGACGGTAAATAACCCGTAGCAAGTTTCCCAAACGTGCACTCCTATTACGATACTTTTAACATGACCATGAACTCCCATCTAATGTTGCTCTTCTAGAGTTCTGTGCGCCACTGCGACTAAATATGACGTGCCATAGAAGCATTTTTCAGCAGCGTGCCTCGCTGGGAGTATCTATTCTACGTTGTTGAAGTAGCATCGACTGGAAGTTCGCGAACATGCTTACGTCCTGGCCAAGTGTTGTGGGTCTTAGCGTGTCTTAACACGTTGACAGTGTATTGGTACGTATGTGTACCACTAGCTAAATGAACAGCATTGAAATTATTTCACCCTCTTTTCGCGGAATAAGTTTAAGCGCACGAGTGGATATATTTTCTTGCAATTACATTTTTCACACTTTTAGAAAAGATAAAAATGTATTCGGGCAGTACAGTCGGTTTTTCAACTCAGCTACCTGACTTCACCGACCGAAGCAACCGCACAAACGTAACCAACGTTTTAGAGTTTTTTTTTTGTGGCGTAAATGGGGCATTCCAAGGCAGCTGACGCGCCTGCGTGTGCGGAGAGTTCGGGCTCATTCAATAGTTCATTAAATGTAAGTGTTATGACTGTGATCAAATCAATGTGCTCGTAATGTGATTGCATGCTATCGTCTGAAATTTGTATTGTGGTTGAATGATAACGTTTGCATGCTCGTAATGTGACCTCACCAATGTCTTTTTGTTTGCAACTTGGTTGTACCCTTGTGTCTGCTTGATAATGGGCCTGAACCCTGGTGCCTTTTTGTTCGTGAAGCGCTTGTACCCTCGTGTCTGTCTGTTTGTTTGTAATGTGATTGTTCCCTCGTGTTTCTTGTTTGTAATGCGATTGTACCCTCGTGTTTCTTGTTTATAAT
>JACJUY010011058.1:18025-38307 GCA_014220935.1 Platorchestia sp. MABIK
TTCAAGAGGGGACGTCGTGAGCACAAACACTCGCTGGTGCCCACCGTGTGAACCGTAGCGTAATAAAGGGGAAAACGGCGAGTTTAACGTTGAAGAAGATGTGTAAAATAGTACAAGTAACTTGATTTAAAGCATAGTGAGTGGGCTATGTTAGGATAAATGATGGTGCGAGAGTAGAAAGAATGGAAACCATGGAAACGCGCGCTGTGCATTTGCATTGACTAGTAATTCTAAGAAATTTGGTGAGTGGCTGCAAAAGGGAAAATTCCAAAAGCTCACACCGTGCTCTAGAGTTGACTAAGTGCTAAAATCTAGCGATGGTAAAAATCAAAGACACAGTCTAAATGAGAGGGAAACGGAAAACAATTCTGGTTAGGAAAGAAATAAATCGAAGCAGCGTATTTTAAAGTAGAAATAAAAACCAACTTTTGGAATAATATAATTTAAACACAATTGGAGAATCACAAGAAACTCTTTTATTCATCTCACAGTAAAATGAACTGATGGAGAACATATTAAACTAGCGACCAAACGTGGGCCAAAATGCTCTGTCAATATTATCCAGACTATCGGAAGACTTGCAACATTTCGAAATTTTTCCGATAATGACTAACTTGGCCCTGCTGGGAGTAAAATTATTTGTTCAATACATTTTGTTGGGAATGAAGTGAGCAGTGAAGTTAAGGATGTTCAAAAACATTAGGAAAAAGTCTTTTTTCTAACGACTTAAAAGTGCCGATGGTGATGATAATCTGCTCCCTGGAGAGTGCGAAGTTGGCATGTAAGTATACTTTTTCAGAATGAATGTTGAATTTTTGAGTTCATGAGCTATACATTTGGCAAATGCTGAATATTTTCTTCATCAGAAAGCCAGTTTTGCTGGTGCAGCGTAGTTGCTTGTGGAACAAAAAGTCAATCAAAGGTCAATTTTGTAAATTGCTTCGTTTTGAAAACAGTTGTTCACTTTATTTCAAAGGTTGTAGGAATTGTTAAAAAATCTTTATGATTTCTAGGCCTACAGAATTAAGTATCAAACTTTAAAGAAAGATGGTGGTAATTCAATGCTAATTCAGCACCTTCGAAATTTTTTCTCAAATCAATAAAGCTCCGCTGGTGGTTCTTGAAAACGGATTATTCAGGAAAAAGAGGTCAGAGATAGACACCTTCTACTCATTGAAAATGCACGTCACCCACTTTTTTCCCTAATGTTAAAAAGCTGAAAAACCGTTTCTACATCACGATTGTAATAACAGAGAAATAAATAGAAACATTTCAATGCTTCACACCGTATGAAATACGAAAATATTTAAAAAAAAGATACATCAGCTCGGATCTTCTAAGGCGAAAGAATTCAGCGCACATTAGAGACAAGACTTGGCTTTTAGTTCTCAGGTCTCCATTAGCTCTCCATGGCATTAAAAATGAACATAACTGCCGGTTAATTTTTGCACGAGCTCCTGCTTGGAATAAACAACTCCACCGTGGCCGTCGTTCAATGTACTTAAATTTGAGCATTTTCTTGGTTCTTTATATTTTGAGCAAGAGGGTCCATTAGTATTTTACTACAGAATTAAATTTTTAAAGAAAAACCATGACTCTTATTCTTTAGATATCTCTTCATTAGTCATTCAATTTTTTGACAAGGCTTGATTTGTTTAATCATGTCAGCGATTTTCAAGAGTGCTAACTCAATTTCATTTTGAACAGAATGTCATTCTGATAGTCTATTCGAGTGTTAGTCGGAAAACCAAAATGATTAATAGTCACAAAATTTAGTGACGACGACAGGTTCCTGATGAGTTTAAAGCTCTTCCAACTCACGGTTCAAATAATTCTTCATTAGCAAAGCTGATGCAACTGCGGCACTTTAATTAGTCTCGATGACCTAAAAAGGCCGGATATTTCGCTGGACGTCTGCGAAACAAAATTAGAACAGATGCCTTACGAATTTCAGCAGCACTACGCCACGAAATCATATTTCTAAAGTAAAATTCGTTCCTCGGCATGAGCCTCATCTGTTTGGATAGTTAACTAATGTTATTGCTACGAAAAAATGAAAACAGAACTATCCCGCTAAGTAAGATGCCTCAATTTATATTTTGTGACCTCTTCCAGTGTAGTTGTCGGTTACAATTAATTTCAAAGCTATGAGTATCATAAGTTTTTTAGAACAAATATCAACTAGAATCTTAATTGAAATATCATGAAATTTTTATGAACGTGTGTAGTCCATGAACTAAAGTCCTGGTAAAGTATAGAAGTTTGAACAGTTTTGCCCTGGGGTCTGTCAGTTCTGGACTCGAACCTCATTAACGGGCCTCTATTGACCATTGCAAGATTGTCTCGCTGCGTGGCGTCGTTTTATGCATCACATGTCCGTCTTCAGGATGAATTAATATAATACTTTCAATGAATATTTTAAACAAAACAATTATTTCGGTGCTTTCTGGTTCAAGCAAGTTTTTTGATATGGTCTTTACTCGTAAACAATCCTTCATAATAATACCCGTGGTGTGTTTATTTATTCGTTGTCCGTAAAACAAACATCGGCATCTACGGATGCTTTATTTCCAATTGAAGCATGATACATATCACCTTTTACATTGGTTTTTCAAATGCCTTATAACTAACACCAGGACGCCATGACGCTTTCCCCCGGTCGAAGACCGGTACCCATTTCAGACACCTGGGTAGAGTGGGGTATTGTGCTTAGAATTTTTCTCCTATACCCAACAGAGAAAATCGCCAACAGCGCCGAGTAAACTGTATCACAAATACTGATTGGTCAAATGTATGTTGAGGCAAGTTAAAAATGATTTAGATGAAATTTTTAAATTTTAGAACAAAAATAAACTAAGATATTAAAATTAAAATAAGTTAAAAGAAAAAGTATTGATTTAGCATTTGAATAAAGAAATGAAAATTAATAAATGAGTAAATAAAAATAAAGCAAGTTGAAAATAATATTTAAGAAACATTTTTGAAAAGTAATATTTTAATAACAAATGGGTTTTGACTTATACTACAACAGCAATCGCTGCTGATCTGCTAAAAAATGGACAAATAGTCCAAAGAGGATTCAAGCTTCCTATCCNAATGAAAATTAATAAATGAGTAAATAAAAATAAAGCAAGTTGAAAATAATATTTAAGAAACATTTTTAAAAAGTAATATTTTAATAACAAATGGGTTTTGACTTATACTACAACAGCAATCGCTGCTGATCTGCTAAAAAATGGACAAATAGTCCAAAGAGGATTCAAGCTTCCTATCCCATTGCTGAAAACCTCACCATCAAGCATCAGAATACCTGAATCTGAGAAAAACGAGAGCGTGTCTAATCCTCATTGATGAGGCTTTTATGCTATCAGGTAGTGCTCGCAGACTCATAAACAATCTACATACAGAAATAATGAACTAATGAAGAACCAAATAATGCACTAATGAATAATGAAAGTGTGTGATGAGCGCATCAACTGCACAGTTTTCGGTGCATTAATCCATCAAATTCGGGGTCGGAATGAATATCACGTGTATTAATTGTTAGGTTAGGTTAGGTTAGGTTAAGTTAGGCTAGGTTGGATATAATACCAGCAGTTGAGACCTAGGAAAGTATACGAAAGCCTGGGAAATCAAGGGAGAGCTATGTTCAAGGTCAGTTGGTCCGTCTATTTGTCACGATTTTAGGATGCTTAACGACTGAATCTGAAATAAAAGTTTCACAAAGTGCATAAGTACCCGAATATTTTATTCGTGGATGCTATTAGAATATTTTTATTTGTCTGTCATGCACATCTGGAAGATTTTTTAAGGAAAATATCGGATCAAGTCATTTTTGACGGGTTTTGTGCGCTAGTTTGTTGATAATGTGCAAATCCTGGCTTAGCAGCATGTGTGTCCATTCTGTTCATTCCTTCACTATTCACAGCAGGGATCATGTTCGACCAAAAGATTTTCGAATAAAATATTTCCGTCCTTATATTTTTTCATAAAAATTTTAACTATTCTAGGTTTAAGAACCGCTAAGTTGTCAGAGACGAATGAATTGAAAATGAATTGAATAAATTAAAAAACTTTGAAATAACGACTAAATTAAAAATAAATCAGATGAAAGATGCCAATTCGATGATATTCCATTGTGAATATGTTACAAATATATGAAGACGAATGAAAGATTGGAAAGGTTTTAACTTGCGCGCGTCTAATACGAAGATTATTACTGTATTACCGGTTTTTAAATATGAAACGACACTTTTTTTTCAACAGAAAATCTATGGATTTTATGGCAGTTCATCTCAGCCTCGGAGAGACATAACATCATTTCTCTAAGCAAAAAAATGATTTTTTTCTTAAAAATCAGCTGTGGGCTATATCCCAATCGTTCTTTTAGTGGCAAAGGAATTCAATTTCTTTTAGTTCACCTGACTCTCAAGCGACTGGGATTGTACATTGGGGCTCAGCTGCATTAGTTCAGCTCTAACTGGCTTCGTTAACTGGAGATCCCACGCATGAATACAGCGGCAATTTCTGTGATTGTTCGGCTAACGTTACAGAACTGGGATTGTGTATTAAGACTGCAAAGCTCACGACAGTATAGCAGTCTTCTTCTTTGAAGAAATTGACGCAAAATTTACGGGATTCGGAATTTTCCTTTAACATATCTTCCATACATACATATCTGATGACAAATAAAAATATCCATCCCAATAGTACCCGTGATTAAAATATTCTTGTACTTGTGCCCTGAGGAAACTCGTAACTAGTACCACAGAATCAACTGTGTATTACTATGTTTATGGTGGATGAAATTAATATGCATGAATAAGCTGCAATAGGTTTCATTGATTGAGTAACGAAAATCAAAGATTTCACTCGTACCTTTCACACAAAATATACTGTTTCTAGCTGGATTCACTCATTTCTTGAATTTTTCACTACCTATTTAATTTAAAAATTTCACACTCAGTGACATGTCATGCCTAAAATCCTGTTTGGCAACTAGTTTTAACAGCAGCAAAATATTACAAGCGATGCAATTCCAATGTAAAGTGGATTGCTGTCCCTGTCGATTCATTCTAATTTTGTAAGTAACATTCTAATTTGAATGAAAGGTCTGAATTTCGCACACCAATTTATTTATTTCCCATCAACCTCAATTTAAATGTAATGATTGACAAGACCTGACGGGCCTTATATGGGATAAATTGTATAAATCTCCTTTATCAAAGGCTACATCAATTTAAATGTTACGTTAAGAACAATTATCAGTGACTAGTTATAACCAAAAAAGTCATTCTGAAAAAGAAAATAATGCAATTGAAATTATCGTTAGCAAACTTGCTACAAAACCTTTTTGTGTCCTTGTATATGAGACTTATTTTATGTTTCGGCCTCGCTTCAAAAAAATTAGCGTTTTCTTCTGTCAGAGAACAGAATTTACAAAAAGCTCAGCACAATTTTAAGGCCCTTTCTTTCGTGTTCCACTGTGTCCTATTATAATGATCGCTGTGTGATTTTTGAATTATTGGGAAACTCGTTCCTAGTGTAACTTCATCATGCTGAGGCAATTCAGTTCAATCCCTTCCAAACAATGTTTTACAAGCCATTTTAATTTTTACCTGGTTTCTCCTAAAATTTATTCATCTGAAAATTTTATATCTGCATAAAATCAAAATATCACATTCATGATACTGAAGCATTACCATCATAAGGATAAAGCTTCTCCGAGAAAATTGTCACTTTCATTTGAAACGAGCACTTTTACTTCCATTTTCAAATTGTTGAATGCACGTTTTGTTATGACCAGCTCATGTTCCCGTATTCGATAAATTGTGTTAGTCGTGTATACCTACAGCACACCACGTTTGTATCGATGAGAGAGGAGTTCTTTTAAACGCTACATTCATTAACCCAATACGAATAAAGATTGAGTGCATGAACTGGCGAACTGGCAACATTGAATAAGGGAGACCTCTACTTCCTGAAAACCTCAACAACAACGTATGAAAGGAACAAAAGCCTCAAGGGCTCGTGTGGTTGTAAATTTCGTATTCACCAGACGCTCGCAATAACTGCCAGCGATTTGCCCTCACTAAGGAAGCGTAACCTCTCGTGGAGGCCAGCTGTGCTTGGAAACAGTTATTCTTGAAATGCTTCACCAAACTTGCCTGGGTTTTGCTTACTTATGCGTCACCAGTTTCCTTTGTATCACAGAGACGGCGAGTTTTTATTTCTATTGCGGAGAAGTTTTGAAAAAGAATTCATAGTAAATATGTATGCAACGAAGATACGAAGACAAATGTATACAGAATTAGAAACTTTTCCACGTGCGTGCATCTAATCCAAAGATAAAACAATCATTGCATTGGAGATTTTTAAAGGCAAAGATGATATATTTTACTTCATTTGTAAAGTTAAATCGAGCGACTTTCACATAGAAGAAAGGAGGATGGAATAAATGGATTTAGTTACAACTGATCACTTTGGTGTTGGAAATATGAAAAAATGCTATAGCAAAAATACATGTACCTACACGAAGTCGTACGTGGTTTTTCATCAACTATTACCTTTTTGTTGATTTAATAATATTTTAAGTACTTAATGCAAAGGACACACTAAAGTTTCAGCGTCGATTAAGAATGATTCTGGGATGAATGAGAGGTATCAGTCGTATGATGCATTTAGGGTAATAATTTAAGTAATCATTATGAGAACATAGTTGAATGTATCTTCTGGTGGTTTTCTGTGCAATGTTTGTCATGCAAACTCACTCAGGGGAGGAACGCATTCTTCCATTCATTTGCATGGAAAGAAAATCCCACTGGGTTACAGAAATATTGTTAATCGTTAACTTATGGTTTCACATGTACCTTAAAAACTATTTTATAAATATTGTTAGTATTACTTGAATAGTTTGTAGTTAGTGATTTTTTTGCAGCATCACTTGTTTTCCAAAATTTTCATATAAATATTGTTAAACATTCTGGAACGGTTCTTAATATCAAAAGTATCATTATGATGGAATAAATATCAGGAACACTTTAGCTGCAGTCATCAATTTTCCTGTAATTCGGCAAAAATAATTCCACACACAAACGTAACTCGAGCCTAAATTCTGGCACATTCATTCTCAGTGTCTATAAAAGAATTCTTCTCCTGGTACGATGGAGGTGTTTCTTTTTTTTTAATTGAAAACATAAATATTTCAATAGATGTGTTCACAAAGACGGAAGGAGGGGAGCGGGCAGTGTTTAAAACTGCGTGACATTCCGACTGGAGCTTACCAGTATTTTTCTGTGGTATCCGATGGGCTCCCTCAACAAAAATGTTTCAGTACGGCTAGCACCGAAGTCTCATTTGCACTTCTGCACCCTCTGTCTGTAGTCTTTTTGAATGAAGAGGAATTCTGCTGCGAGGTTTGACGCGAGCATTTCAGCGATGAGAGCAAGACTGCGAGGAGGGTAGTCTGGGAGAAATTTAAAATGCCAAAGTTGAAAATGGCGCATGCATTTTGAGGTAAAATGTACTTAGTCTGTAAAGAAGCTCGTCTTAGTGTTGTTAATATGGACGTACAGGTGTAGCAACTGATTGGTATGCGTAGTTTGCCTGAAAAAGATTTCTTTCGAATACTAAAAGCACGAATCACTGATTCCATTATTTCGATGACGCATCTTACTTTTCGTAGAATCAATAGAAGAAATCAGTTTTTTTCCTAGCAGTAATTCTTTACCCTTCATTATCAAATGACACACATATGTATAGGGTTTTTGTAATCATAATATCGGTTATTTTTCTATCTAAATTCATGAATTAAGTTGTGACATTGTAAACAAAGAATAGTAGGACACTCAACTCACTTAAATGATAGCTGCACCATTCATTCTACTCTGCCACAATATTTTGAGTGTTAAACTAAAATAGAGCTTTAGTTTCCCTTTATAAGCTCACTCACTGTCTCTTCAAAAACATTTTCTAAGCATCGATAAGAACAGCACTTTCATAGTACATAAATCGTTTGTGGCTCATGTTTTTACAATAGCTTTTTTTTATTCATTGTTTTACCGTTCATTCATACATTTCACAAGTTGCACTTCTGACATTCGTAGAATATCAACAGCGCATTCAGTGAACATAGGTCATCAGTAACACTTTCAGAATGCACACACCTGGATGTGATCAATATGATTTCAACACAAGAGCTGATCTGTGAGGCTCAGTGATGCACGATCTCTTCTCGGATAAATGTCCCATACGCATTTCACACCCGCTATTGTTTCCTTAGTTTATCACATCCGATATTGTTTCCTTAATTTACCGTATCCGATTTTGTTTCCTTAGTTTATCGCATTCGCTATTGTTTCTTCATCTGATATTGAACTTCATGTTCAGAGAAGGGGAAAAATTATATATCGGCTTGAATAACTCTGGGTTTAAACGGTGCATCTCCACTGGTATGATTGCACAGTTGAAAATCGTGTTTTTATTTTTAACTCAAAATTCTATTCACCTCTCAGAAACATTGTTATTGTCCTGCATTAGAGAGAGAGAGAGAGGTCCAGAGACGTCATTATTTTTCTACAGCATGGATTTTGATGTGAACTGATAGTTACAAAGAAAACACGCTGCAAATCTATTGCATTGGAAAATTAAAATGAAAGATGATTTTTAAAGCAGAGTGTAAGTTTCAAAACAACTACCGTCGAAACGAGGAAAATACACCACTTAGATGATTTGTGTACTACAAGTGATACAGCAGTAGATTGTTTCTTAAGTCTAGCACAATGGGCACATTTGATCACGCTTCCCTATTCAGTTAATTTGAGGTCTTTAAAATGAAAAGCAAGGCGAAAATCGCTGTACGGATGGTCATTTTATTAATACAAATAGAATAGTCTAAATGAATAAAATTGAACGTTTCGAACGAAACAGTTCATCCTCAGCAAAAGAAAAAAAATTCTGCTACAAAACAAAACGAATTTGAGTAAATTAAAACTACACTATACAAAAGAATAATACAACAAAGACAGAAAATAGTAGATCTAAAACTAAAAATAAAAACTAAAACAATTAAAACAGGAAGTCAGGAACTTTAAGTCTAATTTTGATTTCGTTAATTTCTTGAATGTATTTTGGTAACGCGTAAATTCGAAAGCCATTTTCACCGTATCGTTCTCTTATAATTTTAGATTAATTTGAGGTCGTCGATATTCCCCTAAAGATGCGCACTTTCATCTCATCGCTGAAATTAGCTTCATTTTACCCAAGCTCTCCAGTCTCCAAAAGACAGCATCGTTTTGCTGAGCGAGAGCTACGCAGCTACATGTGATCCGTGCGTCCTCTACACCGCTTTGGAACACCAACACAAGCAGCAACTTCCGCTCGAATGTCCTGGACTAAACCTGTTTAAGGCAGGAGCTTATATTCGTATTAAGAGCGTCGTAACTTCCTCTTACGATTATGGCGCAATGGAAAGTGTTCAAAGAAGCATTCATGGCTCCAGACGATCGCTGCAGGTGCAGAGCGCCAGCTCGGGTGCTGTGCGTGAGGTTCTTTTGATGTGCGGACGTGGTCTCGTGGCTGCTTCTGGGCATCTGAAGGCTTATCTATGATAAGTGTTTCTGGCCTAGGGACGTATGGAGAAAAAGTACTTTTAACTTGATTCTAATTACAAGTGAGTGAGGTGTAAACTTAGCATTAAATGAAGTGAATAGTCGAGATACAATTGAATGTTTTTTTGTTCAGCTCTTCTCTTGAACTTCATTTAAATGCGAGCCAATTGGATTTTGTGAAGAGCAAGCCAGTGAGAAATTGAATTTTTTAGACGTTGTATAATATCATTGGATTTCAAAATACTTGATGACTACGATTGAATTTTTGTTTATGTATTGAACTGCAAATCTTGAGGTGCACATATATTTTATTCAATAGATTTTGAGAAGAGAAGTAACACAGATGAGGGATAACTAAATGAAATACTCGTAATAGTATACTGAAAATAGATTTTTGTTAGCGTGCAGGAAATTGCAAAATCCACTTGCGCAACATTTGACGATTGGGGAAATAATTTTAACGGGAACTTTCAGCAAGACAGTTCTATTATAAATACATATATTGTTCGACAAATTCAGAAAAAATAACTGAGCATTAACAGAATCATAACTGCGTAATAAATTTGTAGTTCTACATTTTAATTTTTAAGAAACTAGTGTCTGGACATTTCAAATTTTCTGTTTCTTCTACACTTAAGGCTACCTTTCTCATTCCTCTCTTGCGGCAACTTTCTCATTCAACTCTTGCGGTCAAAAGGATTAAAACGAATTAATAACATAATTTGGAATTTGAGTTCTTTAGAAGGTACCCACGAAAAAACACAGTAGGACTAAAACGGTTAACTTCAACAGAAATGAGATACAGCATAAATGTTTCTGAATTGTTTTCCAGTCGTCCGCATCATTTTACGTTTCGGTGGATTTATTTGGCTACAAAAGTCATCTTTGTATTCACACATCGTCCTCTCTCTTTTTTCTACATCCCTTACCTCATTACTCTATACACTTCCTCTGATGTGTGTCCCTCTTACTTTTGTAAAAAATTAAGGGTAAATGTTACATTAGCCTGATTAGGATAACTCTCAAGCAAAGATAAACTGAACACAAGTATAAAAGTTTTATTCTTAATAATCTCCGTGACCTCGAGTAAAGAACTATTTTAAAATTCAAAGTTTTTTGATAATGTTGTTGAAAATACACATTTAAATAATGGAAGCTTAGCTCATCCTTGAATCAGAACCTCCCCTCAACATAAATGCAAAAAATTTTTGCGTTAAAATTATTCAATGAAACTGCAGCCTTGACCTTTGAAACCTCCTCTTGATCGTCAACTTTGCCTCTTTCTCTGGTGCCGTTAACATATGCAGGGCTTTATTGCAATATTAACTATTCATTCAGTGATTTCTTGTTCTTATTGTGCAAAAATTCTTCCTCTCAAGTCATTTTACATAGTAATTTCCTATACTTTTATTCAGTCTGACGCATCTTGGGTTTCGATACTACATTTTTTCATCAATGTGACTATAAATAAAAACGTTTTTCTGCACTTTCTCATTCCGAGGGTGATGCTTGAAACATCCAAACGTTGCTTAATAGTATAAACAGTAATTTAAAATTTTATAGAACTCACAGTGTTTCGGTTAAGATGATCAAGAATTTTCTTAGTCTTTAAACATGTAGTGAACTGGAAAAAGGATCCAATCATGAATCCAAACGTTTCTTTTTTCCCTCGTATTCTCTACCAGTCGGCCTATACTTCTATCAGCACAAGAACCAACAATTCGTGCAAGAATTTCGTTATTTAAATCATCATGTGTTAATTATTAGAATTCAGTACCATGGCCAAGATCCCAACTCCTGTACGTTACACCCTTTTTCTGCTTCCTGTACTTCTGCCTTAAACGTTTTTGTTCTTATCCCAACTCTCTCAATCTTTATTTTTTATTGACTCCCTTTTTACAATGACTCTACATCCAAAGCCTCACGAAAATACGATGAAATTTCAGGAATTTCAGAAGTTATATCATGAAACATAAATGAATCACACACTCTCGCCACTCGCGAGCGCTTATCAATTAGAGCGTCCTGCAGACTTGCAATGAACGCGTCCTTTGCGCCAGCATCTCCAAATGTATCTGGCGGCATTTCTAGAGCCCCAACTAATTTCTGCATGTTATACCTGTAGGAGAAAGCTGTTGTGTCCCTCGTGCGAGATGTAGTTGGTTACATTTCAAAGGTGTGGTTACATCAGTTTAAAGTTCAGTGTCCACATTACCATAATGCAGATGAAAATATATGCCATCAACAGAGATGAACGTCGAGCGTTTTCCCATAAAAAAGTTTCGTCCAATTCTATTGTAAGCGAATACATTTGATCGGGAAATTCGTACGGCAGCACATGTATTTTTCAGTCCTAACTATCACTTACGCTCTTCTCTGAGGCAGACCATAGTATTACATCATACAGGGCTACTGTGAGTAGTTTCAATATATGTGAATTATGTTTTGGACAAGTCTACTGCGTCAGCAAAACCTGCTTCCACGAAGTGAAAAAACCAAGACACGCCTACCGATATATATTATTCCCATAATTCTTATACAATATCTTTCATCCGAAATCAGTAGCGGGAATTTTTCATTTGAGTGGCGAACAGCATCTTTTGCACAAAATAATTTGTAGAACATTTTTCTTATGAATGATGCGTAACATTTTCATTGAGAACAGGGTGCTTTTAATTCTAAATGCTGGTGTAATAGAATTTTATGATCAGTCGCGTACCCATTCACGTACAAATCATAAATAAAATTGACATTGGAAAATGAATTGTAATTGATTTAAATGTCGGAGCAAATTGTGAACATCTAATTATTTCTCGTAATAGGGAGGTTGATCTTTTTATTAAACTGTAAAGAGAACGGCGTCTTCTTAGTCATGAATCGGTTTCTCCTCACACTTCTCTCTCTGCCATCTTCCTCTACTTTCAAGCCCCTTACTTCTAGTCATCCCTCACTCTTTGGAGCTTTTGCTTGACACAACTCTAAGCCACCTTACTTTTCGTCTTCCTCACGCGCTGTTGCTTGACACTACTTTTCGTCTTGTTTCACTCATTGAAACTATTGCTTGATCCACTCTAAGCTACCTTACTTTTCGTATGGCCTCAAGCGCAGGAGTTCTTGCTTGACGCAACACCAAGCCACCTTACTTTTCACAAGGTCTCAAGTTCTGGAAACCTTGCACATAAAAAGAAATCATGCGGAGAAAATTCTGACAAGTTATGAACTATTCCAACACGAGATTTGTACGAGGAATTGACTCACTAATATATTTCAGCTGCATTATGAAACCAAAGTTCATACATGAAACTCTGCGCTGTACACACAAATAATTCATTTTAAATTTAGAGTTCAATCTATAATTCAATTTCCCGTAAATTTAGAGCTTAAGTCCTACATTGATAACAAGTGATGATTTAACTTCAAAATTGCTTTAAGCTATAGAGGCAACTCTTTGATAGAATACGTTGAGTTAACATTGCTTCAGAAATTAGATAAAAAAGTGCAGCGTTTAAACACCACTCAATTCTCCAATGCTAGTCAGGAAGGACCTAATAAAACACAGACGAAAGTTTGCACTGAATGAAATTACTGTTGTTGGATTAGCATCTCCTTGCAGTAAGAAAAAAACAACTTCTATCCTGGTAAAACTATAATTTATTCTGGAAAACTGGTTGTAAGATAATAGCTTAAAAGCGCATCCTGTCTTCGTTTGATTCCTCTGCTTTTTCGTCGGCACAGCAACCGTCGGAAGTTTAAGAGTAAATAATTGATGGAAACAAAGACTTGCGGTCGTTATAGAATACGTTCATGTAGTCAATTACAGATGAGGAGGGAGGGAGAGCTCTCAGAAGCATGCAAACGAAAAAGAAAAAGCGTTTCATTTTAAGGGGAAAACTGTTGGCATGTCAAATTATCTCAGTTTTTTTTAGCTTACTTACTTTTGCATGACTGCTTGGTCATTTCGTCCCTATCTACCAATAAAGCAATTGTAAAGAATTAGCGGGGTGAGAGATTCATAAACAAAAGTTTAAACTGTTTAAATTATTTCGAAATTTATTGATCACGTCAGTTACTATAAGCCGAATACATAAACTCTACCTTATCTAATATAAATCCTTTTCTTGAAACTCATCTTTTAAATTATGAAACACTTGTTTTGTGTACTCACCTAGAACACTAAAATGGGTTAGGTTATTGAGGTAGTGAAGCTTCAATAAAAAAATTGTGGTATTTATCAGAACAGTTTACTTTGGCTTGCATTTTTACTAAACCTCCATTGGATTTACGCAAGTTTTACCTGCATATTTTTAACTTATTTCATAGAAGATACTTTACATGCTGATGAACGTATTTGCCCGTAATTTGTCCATTACTTGCACTTCATTGCAGCATATCATTAGAATAAATTACGAGGTTTTCCTATTTATTGCACCTACTACGGCGTAAAGAATTACCTCTGAGAACATCATGAAAATTCATGAGAACTCCAACAAACTCATGAGAAGCTCATGACTGAAAAACAAATGCGCGTTGTCCAATCTATTTCACAAATTCCTAATAAGGGCGAGTGCTAATCTGAGCTCAACTACGATCGAATTTCCTCATGAAAAAAAGAACAAAGTCCGATTTTAATATCATTCTAACGACCCATCAAAACGCTCTGCCGGAGAGGATAAAATGACGTCTTAGAGTCGGTTTCTGCAGTTCAAGGGGCGCACTTTATGTCCCCAGCTTTGTGTCTGTGTATTATATCTGCTGTCAATACCAGGCGATATTCAAGAACGGTTTGGAAATGAATTTTCCGTGTTGGTTCTATAAACATCGACAATCTGTCGGATGCCGTTACTATTGCGGTTAAATTTATGTTGCGCTGTAAGTTTCTCTTTTTGTCGCTGGGCACGAATTCATTCGTCGTCTTTTACTTGAGTAACAGATTGGCGTGATTTTTAATGTATTTTTCGCCGTGCTCTTAAACTACTCAACAGGAAAATCAAGCACCAAAAGCCTGAGAATGCAACGTGCTTCTTCAACACGACCAGTAGAAGGAATGACCAACGTTGACTTATTTTTTTAAAAATAAAACTAGTTCAATTCTGTCATCGAAATCACAGTCTCAGATACACTTGAAATTGTCAGTGTTCCTGGTATTGGATTAAAAATTCAACTGTATGAGAAGAAAAATTAAAAATAAGCAACGTAACTTGCAAACGTTTCGAAAATGTATTTCGAAACGTATTGATCATTGATTAATATTTTCATGTGGGGTGTGAGATTTCCGTAAAATTAGCTATGTAATGATTTTATATTTTAGATTATTTTGTGTAAAAGAATTTTATATTTCCATAAATCTGACTAGTAGTTTTGTATTTGAGGTTAATGAAACTTGTTGTATGGACAACTACAGACTTACAGACTTGTTTGATTTCTCATTTCTCATACATTAACCATTAAAAGCCAAAGAGAGAAAACCATTGATATACCGAAGTTTCATTTATGCGAAAGTTAGCAAACCTCAAAAGTTTTCACACTAGTTCTCTGCGTTTTGCATTGCAAAAATACCATGATTTTCATCCCAAAAGTGTTAATGAAACTGAAATAAGCCTAAAAACAAGAAAACTCCCGCGAAGGAAAAGGTAGCACGGTAATGGCGTATTTATGATCACAGGTACTGTAAATATCCGCTATACTGGGTGTCAACGAAAGGTGTATCCACTGATTTTAAATTTTAATATCGTGTAAATGTGATACTGTAGGAACTCAGATCTATTAATTCAACTCATATCCTTTCTAAGTATAGCTTAATAAAAAGTAAAAAATGTTGAGCCTTAAATTCTTAAATTCCTAATCTGTGGATACATTTTTTCGTGGATACTGTATTTCACCATTAAAGGCCCTGAGGCCAAAGACGTGAGCTATGAGCTCGGTTTGACGTCGTCTTCCGGACGCAGGTTCGGTGGAGCGAGGGCATGTGAGCGGTCGTTCGTCATTGCAGGGGCCAGAGAAAATAAAAACGAACCTCTCAAAATGCGATCGCGAGTAGTGTCAATGTGGACGAGCTGAACAATCATTCTTTCGCGAACTTTTTTTCCGGCGCTTAATTTGCTTTTACCAGTGTTAAATTTTACAAGCCTGGCGATAAAGATTTTTTTTGTGGTTGATTTTATAGCTGTTGTTCAGAGGTGGTGCTTAACCACCCGTGGACTGTCTGCATTATGAGGTTATGGGCCGCGAAGGCTACATCAATCTCTCATGGGCAAAATAAAAAGGATTCGATTTTATATCCCGCTTTTAACTTCGTTGAAGTTAGTTTACAAATTACAATTTAAAAGCTAATTATTCACTACCTTTATCAGCAATGGTAAACACAGCATCTACATTCTGTAATTAGTTTGAGAATTGATCAATAATTTTTTTAGAAAAACATCTGAAGAACGGCTTCAAAATCTGCAATGTTCTGTGCTTTGATGAGCCTTTTCTTTGAATTTTAATTTGAAAAGTGTGTAATTTGTCAGAACTTCACTAATTGATAACATAAGACCATGCCTGGATAATGCTTTAACTTAATTATAAACCTACAACATTAATTCAAGATTATGTATTTCATTGTGATTTTTGAAATTACTTCACAAGAATATCTTCAAAATACTTCGAAAATTTTCTATGCTGAGCAAATGCTATTTCATCGCACGGTATTATTTACTTTTTCACTGTAACACGAGCACCACCTCACATTTCATTTCTATGGTAATTCATTTTAAAAGAAAAGCTTCAAACTATCATGCTTGTGTAGCCAACTTCCACCCCCTGGAAGTCTGTTAAAGTTCCAACCAAGCACTTCTAAATGAAAGAAAAGCAGCTGGCTGTTGTCTCAGCGCCGTGTGAAGCCAATGCATAACTCATCACTAAAAACGCTTGACGTTACCTGGACTGCTCTGAAATTCCACTCACAAAGTCATTCAGGCTTTCCATGCATGTAAATGTGGCTGTGCAGACTTGCGTTAAGATCTCGTCAGCCGAACTTTGCGCCCTGGTTTGCATTATTTAATAATTTGTAGGTCATTGACACAAATGTAGGGGCTGTTGAGGAATTGAATTCCAAAATTTGAGCACGAGTTTGCATCATTTAATAATTTGTAGTTCATTGACCTCAATGTAGGTGCTGTTGGGAATAAAAAAATTATTTAAATATCATAAAGTCCATCTGCAAATTTGCTCTTAGAGGCCTGATGCAAGTTCCATACAAGTTTCGTATTTCAACAAATTCAGGTGTTACACAGCGCGTAACATTGGCGTAAAATATTTTGAAGGTGAATAAGATATCAGGTTTTGAGGTGACAGTCTTTCATTGAACGATTAATTGCTCCAGAAAAGCAATCATGGATTGAAAATAAACATTTAGGGTGGTTGCTAGCAAATGTTTGCGTCGGATTCATTTTTCGTCGTAATCAAGGATTTAAAAATAGTTTATTTTCCAAGTGAAAACTTAAGGTTGTTGAAAACTGATGCTATGTTGCATGAAGACGTTATATTTAAGATCTGTATGTATTACGACGATATTCAACATTTGCTAGAAGTATTTTTGACACCCAAACTTTGGTTCCTCTATTTAAGGATGGTTTGGAATTTTTTTCAGAAACTCGTACATGTCAATATTTGTTAAGAGGATTAGCAGGAGAAAATTTCGGAGGGCTTTATATTTTGAATAACTTATTTATTCAGCTCATTGAATGACAAAATATACAAAATGTTCTTCACAGCCTTTGAAGGTGTTCTCTGTCTTTATGTTCAGCGAAGTATGTCAGAGAGTGTGAAAAAATTGCTGGTTTTAATTTAGCACTGAAATAGGATTTTGTTTACCTTTAATTTTTTCTTAAGAGCTTTTCATCCTATCTTATTAACAAACAACGACACTCTGCATTGCTGAAGAATATTAATATTATAATTCAGAAGCTACCATCAACTATCATTTGTTGCATTCTCATTATTAATTTTCGACAAGCTCTCCTGCGGCGCTGCTTAGATGCGTAGAGCACCAGGCTTCTTGATCAGGATTTATATATGCAGAGCAAACCTTGGCACCCAGCGGAGAAAAACAGTCTAGAATTAGGAGAAATATTGCTTAGGTTTTGAAATTCTTTGCTTGTACAAAAGATCCAATTGGTTAGTCTCTGCTGCACTTTTGAATAAAATTCGACATCTAATGCTCGATGCATTTAGGTCTCAATTTGAATTGTTTGACTTTCCGCTGTTGAAATTTTAAAATTAACCTAATTTACTCACTCAATACATTTACGAATAGTTAATTCCTTCACTTCTTCCTATTGTGTAGTCACAACCATAAGGCTGTATAATTTGAAATAGACATGTACTATTAAAACAATACTATACAAACATCACACGCTTTTAGTTGTGCCGAAGCAGCCTGTCTACAACACGGCGGTCTAATTAATAAGTGCAGATAGACCTCGTTATTTGTATAAACTACGTGCTCGTAAAAGAGAACAAATTACGTGTAAAGAACAAATTAGGGGGCAAATAAATCTGCCTTAAATATTCGTCATTTAAAAAGAAAGAACGTTGTTTAAAATTATACTTGGAAAATTTGTGTGGATCTGTGATCCAGTAGACTCATTAAAACCGCAAACTAGGCTAAATGACAATACTTTAATGCATGTACACAACGTCAAATTCAGCTTACACCATATTTTTTATATCGGGTATGGATAACAAATGAAGTTTCATGGTTTGTTCTATCGTAATAAATTATGATGAATAAAAGACAAAAACGATCCAAATCGTCAGAAAACAATAAAACACGAGCAGTGTAAATTATGACAAAAGCCTGTATGGACTTGGCCAGTGTTTCACATTTGCATTGATTATAAATAAAATTAAACATACTATTCATCATCTATTCACTCAAACTAAAAACAAGCAAAAGAAAACAAAAAACAACACTCAAATAGTTGAATGTTTATATTCATTTTGAGGATCCGTCCGATTTCAATTTACAGGCATAATAAAAACATTCATGAGAAATTAACATTTTTATTAAAAGTAGATAACAATTCATAGAAAATTCTTTCATATATGGCTTTATCGGGTTTATATTGAATATTTTGCATCGTTTTTTGCTGATCAAAATACAGGGTGCCTATAGACATCAGAAGCCTCACTGACACGATGCATGACAGACCGGCTAAGTTGTGTCAAAAACAAGCTAGATTGGTGATAATTTCAATTACTTTGAAAGCTCGACACAATAGAAACGAAATATGAAAGTTGAATTATAGTATTATTTACACTGTAAAATAGTTCTTCTGTAAGAAAGCGACGTCGTGTAACTCTTATTCTTTGCTCTAAGACCACATCTCGAGTAACCTGCGGTGACAATGGCAAGACGCCGGTGTTTAGCCTGTGGCAGAAGATGACGCTTTTCAAACATTACTCGAATATTAGCTTCTCAGAGCGTCGAAGTATTTGCTACTGTACCTTACCCCTCATAGTATTTTATTGAGCACTAACTCCTGCGTCGTAATTTTGTAAAATGCCGTTATTTCTAATAACATTCATGTGAGTCAAAATGTTTGAAAAATCTAAGACTTAATTTCAAAAAGCTTTTACGTGAGCCATAATATTTAAAAATCCAGGACTTTATTCCTATGCCTTTCAAGTGAATTGTGATCCTCGAAAATTTTTAGATTATGTTTCATTCTTTTAGAAAATTTTTCAATACTTATATGCTTTAGAGCAAACCGTTGTGGCAGTTTATCAATCATATCTATCAATTATGAACCATACTCATATATAAAACAATGTTGAATTTTTGCTTAGCAAAATTTGAAATTTTCTTTAGGAGTAAAAATAGATGCAGAATAGGTGCTCAGTGATTTATCAGGATAATATTTGTTTTACAACACTAACGAGGCGGCAGCTTAAAGAATTCAGTTAAGTAAAAGCTATACGTTCGAAATTAAATGTGTAATTTGGTTGTCATCCATAAAAACATTTCTTGAGTAGAAAATACAAGGGGCAGTTAAGCTGTTAACACTTATTTTCAGAATGATATTTTCCATCCTTTTACAAACTGAATAAATTGTTCAGTTGTTGCTAAAATATTTATATATATATATATTCCTGAAATGCGGAGTTAATTGACATATCAAACACAAAAAAGTTACTTGCAATGATATAATATTCAGAATTTCAAGAGGAATCAGCACAATATCAATCATGAAAAAACATATGATCTGCTCACACAGCTTAACATCTATTGACCAGCAAGTAAAGTTTACATACAAACTACTCAACTAGTAACGGAGCACGAACTTTTCCTAAATGCTACAAAAGCTCATCAAAACAACGATCTCGTGCTGCAATTCAGGATATTCCTAGGTTGATTTTAGAAAGCGTGGGAAATTAACAATTTGCACGATGCTTAGATTTGCTATATACGTGGAAAAATCACAGAAACTAATTAATTGATACCTGTGGAAAAACTGTTATGTTTTCATAACAATTTGTTATGATATGTTTTCAATTGTTTTTATTCCACCAAATTACGTAGAGTTCTGCATTCTAATTATCCTAGATGGTCATTAGTTATCCTATATGACGTGAAGAACGTAACAATTTTTAAAGAAAATTGCATGTAACTCATGTAAAAATTAAACTAAA